>OX235271.1:92632203-92674433 GCA_944472155.2 Trichobilharzia szidati | reverse complement strand
GCACTTGCCAGAACTGTACCGAAGTAACTATTCCGTACTTCATTGTTTTCTATAGATGTAGAGGTGATTTCAATTGTAGGCGAAACTTATCTTCGAATTAGTGAAGCCTTCTGAAACCTGACCATTGTTTATAAAATGCATCATAATATAAATATTTCATTTGTCACATAATTATGTTTGACATTCTTGTTTTGAATTTCAGAAAATTAAGTCATCTTCCACTCCTCGAATTCTGCTTACATGTAAATTTGCTTGCCGAAAATTAGCTAAACGTTTCTATAGAACCTGTGTTGAACATCATATATTCTTCAAGTAAGCTTCTTTTTTAACCTTACATTTTGATTTATAAAATGTGGTATTTGTGATTTGATTTTATAAGGCTAGTTTATAAATGCAGTAGATGATGAAAGGTGAGAATTTCTCCACAGATGAGTTAACTAATTACCTACCTACCTTCGTTAGTATTTCCCTTTGTAGGAACTTTTCACTGACATTTTGTCTATTTTAAGCTGATCTACTAAAGTAATAAAAGCAGTACATAACTAATGAATGGAATAAGGAAATTTTTTGTTAACTTAGTCTTGTCAGTTCTATGTACACTTAAGATTCGATACCTTGTTTACAGCCAGTTAGTCGAATTTGTGAATATTGAAGTTGTGTAGTAACATCACTAATTGTTACAGAAAACATGTGCTTCATTGTCCAGGGAAAAGCTCTGGAGACGATTGTCGCGTGGTTACATTCAGGTGTTTAATTCTTTTCGTAAGAATCGTTTCGGCGAACCTGTAAAATGGTTCTGTAGCAATTTGTTTATACTTTTTGTTTTGTTGGGTAATTTAAAAATGAGCAATAATAATTCCCTTAGGTTCCAAGTAGAATAGGGCTTCAACAATACACCTCCTTTTCACTCTGTTCTCCGCAGTCCTTTTTAGCTGGTTCCTAGGCTGTTATCTCCTCCATGTCACCGTGTGACGTCAACCCTATCGGTGGTTTCCTATCCGGGTACCACTCAATGGCCTGGCACGTTATGTCACTCAGCGATCTTCCCAGCGTGTTCAGTCCATCTCCATTCCCTTCGACATATTTGTTGGGTGATAGGTTCTTGGTTGGTTTGTTCCCAGAGTTCCTTGTTTCTTATTCTTTCTGGTCAAGCCATCTGATCTTCAGTATGAAGCGAATAGCATCTGTTAATCAAAGTCTGCTGCCGCTTGGAAATGCTTTTCGTGACCCGCCAAGTCTCTAAAACCATATAGAGGCGCTGAGTAGACATTAGTGTTGAAAATTCTAATCTTGTACAGCAAATTTCCACATTGATTTTGGATTAACGAATGTCTGTTCTCTTTTTTCTATCCTGACTGGCTTCGACATCCTTATCCGTAGTTGAAACGATGCTACCTAGATAGGTGAAAGAAGCGACTTCTTTCAGATTTCTCTCGTCGATAGTGCTTGTTGTTATTGTTGATGGTTGCGGTTAAATATCTTCATCATCTCTGCCTTCTCTGTATTCACTTGAAGTTCTGACTTGGCTTTTTTTTTCTGCCAACTTATTTCACCTGTAAGTCCTCGGGTTTGTGTGACATTAGACCTTTAATCATTCGCCAAGTCCAGATCTTCTAGTGTCTTTTTCTTAGTCCAATGTATGCCTGTCTTCTCGATCGCCATGGTCTTCCGCATGATCCAATCCACCACAATCAGGAATACCAACTGGGATCTGCTGTTTTTTTGGTTCGTAATTTGGAAAGATTAATATACGGTTTTAGTCAGATAGCCTTACGACAGATTTCTTAAGCGATACATTGTATAGGAATTAAAAGTTTTTTTGTTCTTTTCTTCTCGGTCAAAACCATTTTATATCTACTAAAATTGTATAGATAGAAGCCTAATCGAAGAAATTCCTTGTCGTCCTCGACTGTTCCTCATAATCAGTTGGTTCATCTTATATCAAGGCGTGGATTATACATATCAAAACTTTTAATCCTTGGTTAATATTATCTAATGTCTGTGTATCACATTCAAAATCCTTTGGATAACAGAATTCCGACGAATGCATTCATTAGTTGATATACGTTGCATAGTTTGACCACCGGTGTTTAGTTTAAGGACAGGAATTGAAATAGGTTGAATGTATTGATCACTATCTTTATTTTGAGAGTTGTATAAGTCCTGGCGAGCTGATTGTTGACTAAATGCCAACTCGGATACAAAAGCATCGTGTGGCATTAGCTAATTTACATCATCCGGGGCATAGATGTGATACTTGGTTATCGATCAAAGGGCGTATGCAGTGCTCAGTAATTCTCTCCGTCCTTCTTTATATCTGTTGAAAGTGCGAGACTTGAAGAGGTTAGCCGTTTCTAACCACAGATGTTTATGCTATTTCGCTTACATTAAGTGGTATAAAATACTCAGCAATATTGAGGTTAAGCGTAAAGTGTTAGGTAGTGAAGGCAAGTCAATCTATCAGATTTTGAGGTTGCATCGATTGAAAAGGCTAGAACACTCGCTAAGCATGCCAAGCCGTCATCTTCCTTATAGAGCAAATGTTAGCTGACATAAAATTGGGTTGAAATAGACTTTTCTTTTCCTTCACGTTCCCCAGTGGAACATAGGGCTTCAAGCTAGTGGCTTGAAGTTTCTTTAGCAGTGTTTATTTTACAGGATAGGGTTGCTAGCCTCATGTTCAACCTTTCCTCTTCACCAGCATTATTTCTGGCTTAGTGAGGTAAAGCAGTGCGTTAGCGGCCGGGGATGGAACCCCGGACCATGTGCATGGTCGGCGAGAGTCCTAACCGCTATGCCACTGACGCTGAAAAAGACTTAAGGGTAATCAAAAAAACATGGAATCAATCCATTAAGTCTATAACTGTTGCTCCAGGCCACGTAAAAGCAGGTAGACTGCCTGTTTGGGGTCTGTGAGACACTATGAGTCAGTTGCTGGAGCTTGTTGGTGATACGGTTTAAAATTGCTCTGACTGGTGCAGATGTTCTCTTTATCAACGCCTAGATCCATCAAATTCTCGTCATCCTCCTTGCAATTATTCTCTAGTCCGTACATTTCCATGTGTAGTATAGTTTCTTAGCATTTCTTTTCGCTGTCTGTATACATTCTTTCTGGAGCATGGCAACTTGAAGTGCTGCACTTCTAAACAAAATTCTACATTGTAGCTCAGTCAGTCATAGTTTGACCCGGATCACGGATATTGGTATTGTCTTTTGTCGTCAGTTGGCTAATAGGAGTGTTTTCTATGTTTTTTTGTTCACTAAATGTTACTAGTTATCGGTGATTTAAATATGGAACTAATCCATAAAGGCAGGCATAATTGATTCTGGGATTTGTATGGGTATATTGAAGCGAACTTGCAAACTTTTAGTACATGCATATTATAATTAATTTTATTTGTGCGAATGCATTTTGGTTTATGTCTTTGTTGGTGAGATATCTCCTTTCTTTAAAGCTTGTATGAATGTGTAGAATCACATGTTTTTTATTTGCAGAGTGTCTTTTTGAACAAAAATTAAATAGGAATTTATTTTACCGCATATTTATTTTAAAGTACAATTTCTTCCATATGTGAACAAAGCATGTTTGATTATGCATTAAGAGAGAGAGATTACTTTGCATGTATGTGTTTGTGGTGTGTGTGTATTGGGATTTTTCTTTAACACAAAATACTGTCTATTCTTCTTCTACGATCTGGTAGCTTTTGTACAAGAAAATCTATATTGTAAGCTAACATTCTTGTAGTATTTAATCTCAGGAGCGCTTAGGATTGTTTTTTTGGTCAGGTGATGTATCCTATTCTGTAACAGCTGTCTAACACAATCTGTTCATTTCAATCAGGAGGGGGGGGGGTGTTTAAAAATATAAAATGTGATATAATGTCAACTACTAAACAGAGTAAAGGTTGCTTTACGTCCAAAATGAGGTAGCATAGTGACACATAAGTGTTCGATTTCAGGTGTTAGCTACTGAATATTTACTGAGGATATCAAACCTAAGGTTGACACTCTGTTCCCACTCGAAGGCCTGCTTTGTGATGTCAGTGTGTGTCCAGCCTATCCCGGGTTATTGAAGAAAAACTATACCTTATTACGCAGGATGTTAATGGTTGTCAGCAGAGTAAGCAACGTGCCGCTTAACCAGCTTGTTAATATTCTGGTTGACAGGTACATGGACTCATGTGAAAAATGGGCTAAATCCATTTTATCTAACTCACACCACCCTCTTCATTCACAACTCTCCCCTTTCATCTCATCAGGCAGAACCAGAAGCCTATATAGAAAACTATATGCTCGCAGTAGCAGGTACAAAACTCAACCATACACTACTTAGTTCGTGTTCTGTGCGATAAAGAAAGCATTAGGCATGATGCCTATAACTTATTAAATAGTCAGCAGAACAACTGGATCTCGTCTTTCCAACTCATATCATTTATAGGTACAACGCTTTCTTTCTTTTCCTTTTCTCTCTCTTTTTTTTCTGTTATGTGCTGCTTTGTTTCTTTCTTCCGCTTACGCCAGTAAATATGCTAGCACCTACTTTTCTAACACCTTCAAACACTTTTCAATCTTGGCTTGCTACCGATATGCTAATATGTTGTTGTCATAATGAACTGAGATTGCCTTGATCTATGTGGAATTCTATTTATTGGTAATGTACTAACTGGATGCAATACTGTAGTAAAAATGCTGAGAATTCCATTCTGTATCGCAAGTACTGTTTTGGAATAAAGCAAATTATTATTAGTAGTAGTGGTATGTTTTTGGCAAATTAACTGTCTTCTATAGTTCCTTGTTGCTTATGCTTTTTGACCAGTCACCTAATCATCAGTATCAAGCGACGACTGGTTGTTGGAAATGCCTCTGATAACATGCACTCCAAGTCTCTGGAGCATATCGAAGCGCAGTGACACTTGATGTTAGTGTCGAAAATTTGGATCTTGTTCGTTATGCCAAGTGATGTAGTTCTCCACACTGATTTAAGAGTGGTGAATGCCGCTTTTTCGCTTCCTCACTCCTCACTGGCTTTAACACATCCTCATCTCTGTCGCCTATAATTGAGGTAGTACTGCTTAAGTAAGATTTCTCCCCTTGATAGTGATTGGTGTTTGTTGTAATTTGGTCGGGTATCTTCGCCTCCTGTGTCTTCTCTGTATACACCTGAATTTCTGTTTCGGCTGGCTCTTCTTCCAACTCGTTGGTTCTCACCTGAGTTTACCTAACTGTGAACAGAGAAGGGTGTAACTGGAGTTGACCATTTCCATGTGTTATAGTAAATTTAAAGTGTATATTATCTGCGCTTAATGATACCTGTGAAAAGTTTGTGCATTGAAGAATGAATCCGTTTATTATGAGTATCTTTATATATTTAAATAATACAAATCAAACAATTGGTCAGATTACGGAAGTAATTCTACTCGAGGTATGACGTAAACAACCATTATACATATACTTGAAGTATATTCACACTTGTTGTGTTTACCTTCTTCTAGCTCTAAATTTGTTGTAATTTTTAGATAACTCTTAATTGTTTGAATAAATAAATAAATTTGTACTTCGTATGATTTTGTCCTTCTAGAATGCATCAAAATCGTTCGTTTCTTTCGAATACAATTAAAGAACAACCGTTGAAACCTCAATCTCTTATCCTACCTACACGTCAAAACTTACGAATCGGTGATGAATCGAATCCCTCAGTATCTATAAATGGACCGTGTAGTATTGATTATTTATCCGTCAGTGATTTACAGTCACCGAAGTTACCAACGACGCCTACACGCTCAGAATCAGAAATAGGTATGTTATCATGAAGCTTTCTTCTGACGGTTTACTTTTACTGATAAACACTGAAATACAAAGGCCTAACAGTTTGACTTAATTCTCATATGTATACAGTTATTCACAACTCGCTATTACCCCTTTGTGAACTTGATAAGCTTTATGCATGAGTTGTTGATTGGGTAGCTATTTGCAATACTGTTGTCACTGTTCATACCATTTTTTAAAATTTATTTCATAATAATGATACAGAGTCAACTGGATTGTTCTCTGAGACGGTTAACTTGTTCGTCGTATGTATTTTAATTCCCTTGCGTTCCGAGTGGAACATAGGGCTTCAACAACACATCTCCACTTTGTTCTGTTTTCTGCCATCCTCTTCAGCTGGATCCACGATTGACCAAACTCTCTCATATCTTCCTCAAACGATCTCCATGTCACCTTATCACCTATGACCCACTCGTCGCTTCCCATTTGGATTCCACTCGAGGACCTGGCATGCGATGTCATTCGGCGGCCTCCTCAATGTATGCCCTATCCATCTCCACTTTTTCCTATATATTTGTTGAGCTACCGGCTCTTGGTTGGTTTGCTGCCAGAGTTTCTTGTTGCTTATTCTTTCTGGCTATTTGATCTTCAGTAGTATGGAACCATTGAAGGCAGCTGTTGATGAAAGTCTGCAACCTGTTGGAAATCCTTTTCCTGACATGCAGTGCAAGTTTCTGACCCGTATAGAAGCACTGGCTGACTTCACATTTGTGTTGAAAATCCGAATCTTGTTCTTTATGCTGGCTGAGTTAGTGCAGAAGATTTCCAAACTGGTTTCAAGTTGATGAGGACGTCATATTTGTTCGTTCTGCCTGTAGTTGAGACGATGCTTCCCAGATAAGTGAAGGAGATGACCTCTTTTGAATCTCTCCTGTTGATGGTGATTGGTGCTGGTTGTTGTTGCTGTTGATTGGTTATCTTCATCACCTCTGTCTTCTCTGTGTTCACCTACAGTCCTGTTTTCGCTACCTCTTCAGCCAGTTTGTTGGTTTTCGTCTGCAAGTCTTCGAGTTTGTGTGACATTAGACATATATCATCTACGAAATCCAGATCTTCTAGAGTCTTCTTATCGGTGGTCCAGCGTATTCCTGACTCCTCGCCTCCAACAGTCTGACGCATAATCCAGTCCACCACAATTAAGAATATCATCGGTGATAATAGACAGCCAGCCTTGTCTTACTCCTGTATGCACTTCGAATGCCTTGCTGAATTTTCCGTTGTGGACCACTTGACACGTGACATTGTCATATAGCTGTGTGTATGTGGTTATATTATTTTCCATTACTTGTCTTGTTTTCTTCGGTTGTACTTTACGTTTCTATAAATGATTCATAAAATGTCTTCTATTCCTTTGTTCGTTTCCCTTAGCCGAATTCATGATTTCATCAAATACTGAAGTAAATCATGAGTTTCCTACACCATCTATACGTCATTCACAAGTGGATATACAGCCTCAAGTGAACTTATATACCATTGAAGTAAGCCTGTCTTTTCTCAATTTTCACTTCCTTTAAAGTGAATACATTTCTATAAATAATCTATGATCATTTTTGACTATTAGCAAATGTCAATTCACGACATAGCGCGACCGCTAGCCAATGTCTTCAGTGAGCATTTGTCCTCACACCCAACCTGCTGCACCCTACTGGCTACGAATTCCCACTAGAGCCCCAGGTAGCTGCCTACCTGAATACGGCCAGTCGCTAGTGAGCATCTCATTGATTTTCAAGTATTGGTTTGTAGGGATTCGATTGATTGGTTACAGGATTTCATCATGAGCTGACATCGTTTAGAGAACCATTGGAGAACCGTAGGTAGTTAACTGAGGTTCTAGTGGGAAGTCGTGACCAGTAGGGTGCGGCAGGTCGGATGTGAGGACAAATACTCGCCGAAGATATTAGCTAGTGGTTGCGCTATGTCGTGAATTGGCAGGAGTCGGAATTCACGGGCTGGCCATTGGATTGGGTCCCAGTGGCTTAATGGTCTACGAGCTCGCTGGCCTTGTAACCAGAAGGTCCTGGGTTCGAACCTCAGTGAGTGCGTGCTGATGAAGAGTCCCAAACAAGGACGAAACAACCGTCCTGTACCCCCAGGTTTTCCAATGGTTCTCTAACTGATGTCAGCTCATGATGAAACCCTCCAACCAATCAATCAAATCCCTAAAAATCAATGCTTGAAAATATTAGCATATGTATTGAACGTGTGTACGTGAAGCTAAATTTAATTATTTCTGGTTATTTGTTTTCGGTACTCGTCGACATTTACCTAAAACGTCTGGGGAACTTTTATTACTTTCAAATTAAAACTTCTGTCATTCAGTGCTGCAGTCAATGCTTTTATCGTCAAGTTATTTAAGTCACTGACTTTGTTACTGGTTGATTTCGGTTTGTAATCGTAAGTAAGGAATAGGAGTTCCCCCAGAGTTGTTGATGGGTTCTGGCAGACACGAAACACGGATGGGATAGTTATTCTTTCTATTCGAATCTTAATACCTACAACCAAAAGGATAAAAATTGCTCTACAGTGTCCAACAGTACTCGATTTTGTGCCTAATTGTGATACTTTTAAGCAATAATTTTTTTTATAAAGTAATCTGATTACTTAATAGGTTCATGTTCAAAATCTGTAAATTTCTATGGATCAGCGAACGTTAAAAGAAATTCCTTTCTCAATCATGAAAACTGCTTAATTTCTCATTGATGATTTGCACTTTAGCGGTTTCTTCGTAGGCCGACTCACCTTATCCAACATTGTATGCTAAATGTCAGCATCTTCATGTTTCAGGTTTCATTATGAGTTGAGGTCAACAGCATTCAGCGTCAAAAATAAGATCCGGATTTTCAACTCCAATGTGAAGTCAGTACTACTATACGGATCAGAGACTTGGCGTGTCACAAAGAGCACCTCAAACAAGCTACAGACCTTCATTAACAGATGTCTTCGCTCAATACTCAAGATCAGATGGCCGGCCAGAAAAGATCAGCAACAGGGATCTCTGGCAATGAACGAACCAACCCATCAGGAACCAACTGTGCAACAAATAAGCAGGAAGAAATGGAGGTGGATTGACCATACTCTGAGGAAACCACCAGGTGATAACATCACAAAACAGGCCATCGCTCGAGTGGAACCCGAATGGGAAGCGGCGAGTTGGTGGTCAGTGCAAGGGTGACATGGAGGAGGTCATGTGAAGAGGAGATGAAAGCATGTGGGCAGACGTGGAGCCAGATGAAAACGTTGGCAGAGAACCGAACGCAATGGAGATGTGCGGCTGAAGCCCTATGTTCCTCTAGGAATTAAAGGAAATAATAATAATACATGAGTTGACATCAGTTGGAGAACCATTGGAAAACCAGGGAGTACTGGACAGCTGTTTCGTTCTACTTTGGGACTCTTCATCAGTACGCACCCACTGGGATTCGAACCCAGGACCTTCCGGTTACAAAGCGAGCTCCTAGGTTTTCTAACTGATCAAACCTGTAACCAACTAAATTTTCATGTTTATCTGCCTGGTGCGAGCAACAGAATGAAACCACCTGTGGGCATAAATTGGTTATCTTTTTGCGTTTTCTACTTACACTGTCCATTTCACAGTTATAAAGTTAGACATAGTCTACTGCTGCATGGTAATCACTGTCTTTGATACTCAGTGAAAATATCACATCCAAGTTATAGATGATATAAGTAGGTGAACTCGAAACTTGCCTTTGTATCCGTACTGGGATTCGGTCAGAAGTCATTCCATTAAGACCTGTATAACTACGTGAAATAAGTAAATTGTTCAACATATCCACTATGATTTGATGTTGATCATTCTTACAACACCATGCTACATTTGATAAGGTCGAAGTGCATGTCGAATATATATAAGCTTTTTCTCAAAGTATTCAGTTGACTGGACTTTCTAGCTTTTTATATTGTTCGCTTACTTCGAGTCAATTGGACGTTTCCCTGACAAAAAAGTCAATTCCTGAGACGCAGAAATCATCGACACATTTATAGTAAAATCTAATAAGAGTGCTGATATTAGGCTTCTCTAACACACGTCGCTGATTTTCTTGTAACTGGTAACTGTGAGTTTTTATGGGTCTTATACATAAACGCACATGCTATCAGGGTGTAATGCAATTATGAACTGCATATCTGATTAGTGATCATTCATATTGTTAAAGTAATGTCAGTAGACAAGTGTTGAGTTATTGTTGTCTAACTTAATGCAGGATTTACACTCGGTTTACTTATTTTGTGCTCACTTTCACTTAATTAGTTTCTGTCTAAATACGATTGCTCATTTTCCATGTGTATATCTATTTTATCGCATATTTAGAAGACGTATTCCACTGAACACTTAGTGCCATCTACTTCTTATGCACCGTCTGCTAGGAATGCTTCATATTTCCAACTTGATACTAACTTAGGCAGTCATATTACCAGTCCACCACTGGAATGTTCCAGTCGCGTAAATATCTTAAATGTCACTGCTGAAGATGATCACTACAGATCTCCAGAAATTCAATTCTGTGAATGTATGCATATATCAGAAGAATTGAACTTAAATCCTGAAGATCATGTGCATCAGTCTACTTCAACTCCGGCTAACACACAATTATCATTCAGTCTGGATGATGAGTGAGTTTGTAACAAATTTTTTTTGTGATTGTGTTTAAATAAATCTTTAAATATTCCCATTTTTAATATTAGAACAAGACATATAAGCGAACAATATTGTTTTCAATTAGATCTTCTTCAGGCTTTACTCTAATTTACATAGATTTATATATAAAATTTTAACCAATGACGGTGATTTTGTGGATCAAATAATAATAATAATAATAATAATAATAATAATAAGTGGTAAATGTTTTGAACGTAGTTAATAACGATGATTATAATGATAACAAAATATTGATAATAAGGTTTATGCAGGTGGCGATAAGAATAACGAAGGTAGGTAATATGTGTATATGTAGACAATTCAATAAATAAATTAGGTCAAATCTTAAAAGTTACGTAATACTAAGAGTGAAGTGGACAGATAATCAGAGTTTAAATAAATATCATAAAAGTACGAAGGAGATGGAAAATAAGAAAGGGTGGGAGGGTTTTGAATAGAATTCACCTAGGCCAAGGGAGAGACAAAAGTAGAACAAACTTCTTTTGTATGCAAAGACTAGGATTATTCTCTCGAATTCCCATAGCTTCGACTATGTGTAAAAGACGGGTTCGAATTCCGTTCGAAAGGCTCGATGGAATGCGATAGATAACTTTGAAGGCACTATTTTTGTCCACTTGGTGACCGCTATCAATCAAATGAGCCAAAATAGAACTTCTTATAGATTTTATTTGACCTTTTCCGAACCATGAAGGAAGATGCTCATTAATGCGTTTGTTAGCTGTCTAATGTTGTCAGTGATATTTTTGTTACTAGGATTTTTCTGCAGCATTTATCTGCTACTAAAGGGATATTACTCATATTTCCCAGGTTAAAACGTCTACTATTCAATTGCGCAGTAAAATACATCATAACTGAGTCTTTACCCAAATGGATTAAAATCTGGCAATTCTTTGTTTTGTTATAGGTGATGATTCTCTGTGGTTTAGAAAATAGACAAAAACTGAGGTTAATTCAATCTTTTTTTCAGCCGAAATCTTGATCTACTTAGATAAATTAGGATCTATTCGAATTCTGGTTCATAGGGAATAAAAAGACAGTTGTAGCGAAGAAAATTTTCTTTTCGACGA
This sequence comes from Trichobilharzia szidati, assembly GCA_944472155.2. NCBI lineage: Eukaryota > Metazoa > Platyhelminthes > Trematoda > Strigeidida > Schistosomatidae > Trichobilharzia > Trichobilharzia szidati. Next base: position 92,662,865 of record OX235271.1, on the reverse strand, counting down.
AGTCATCATCTAGGCTGTACATTCGTGTATTTATATCAAATGGATGGGAAAGTTCCAGAATAATTCCCGGTTAAAGGTCGAATTAATAAAATTACAATTAGGAATTAGAATGCCATAATAAACAGGGGGACGGATAAAACTCAAACAAAGTAGCATAATAACTAAGAAGATTGACATTGTGCAATTGGGGGTTAGAAATGTAGAAAACTAATGTGATGAATAATTGTTTATGCAATCAGGGATTAAATATGTAGAAATAGTAAAATGACAAAACAGACAGGAAGTTTGGATATGAAAATATGGTAGTGTAGACAGGGATTAAGAAAAACTTAAAATAACATGAATAAACAGGAAGTTTAGATAAGAAAGGCGATGGGATGGTCATTACTAAAAAAAAGAAATTTACCTGTTTATGATGGCCTTGGCAGGGACAGGGGTTGGACGTATTTCTTTTGGATACAAAGTGTGGGTTTGAGCTTTTGGATAGCTAGCGCCTCAGCTATGCCCAGATGTCTTGATTTTACTCCCTTTGATAGGTTTGATTGAATCTTGTATATTACTTTGAAGGATTTTTCGAAAGGCGCTGAATGTCCTGAGTTGACCAGATGTTCTGTCACTGAACTGTATACACGTTTTTGGTCTCCTTTTACTAGCCAGGCTGGGTAGTGTTCGCGAATTCTGGTTCAAGCATAATTTTATTTATGTGCATAGTCCAGTAAAATGTTGAATACACTGGACATTAAATGATTATGTGATTCTTACTTGTAATTGTTGTTTAGCAGATTACTTATTTGGACTCTAATTCTAATCACTCCCACATACAGCTCGACACTAAACTAACCAGTCACATATACCGTAACTCCAAAATGCATTTTAAAAAATGGAAAGCTGATTGAGAAAACCCATAATTTCGAATACCTATCTAATAATACTAATAATAAAGCCTGATTTCAGGCATTATGTGAGCATATAGTACAAAAAATTTTCAGCGTATTTAGTTCCGAAGTATTTTGTCTTCATACAGGATTTACATGTAAAGTAATAATCTGAAATTTACCATGTGACATAGTGTTGTTGCATATGAAGAGAGAATCGATTCTATGCATTCTTTATTTATTTCCTTCAAGAACTGCACAGCGTTTAGTTGAAAACCAATTAAATGTGTGCATGAGTTTATGTAGTGATCATCTGACATAGTTGCATGATCAAAACAATAAGAAATGCAGAAGAGTTTATGCATTTTGATTGGTGGAAATTCGGGTATCCCAGTGATTTAAGCAAGCCGCCGAAGAATGGATATGTGAAAAGAACAATAAGTTCAGTAAAAATATCAGTTTTGGCGATTTGATCTTATAGATATGTGTATGCATTTTCACCTTGTGCAATATGTTTGATAGGAGCCAAATAAATGGTTTTACTCTCAAATCAGTGGTGTGGTTTATTTACTCAACGATCATTTCTCAGTGTTAAGCCTATAGACAATAAGAGATCGAAAGGTAAACAGGTTTATAGTGGCCTACTATAAAATAATTACGAGTTGATCACGGATTGATATCACTTAGAGAACCATTGAAAACCAGGGAGTACTGGACATCTGTTTCATCCTAGTTTGGGAATCATCAGCAGTGCGCACCCACTGGGGTTCGGTTACAAGGCGAGCTTGTATACCATTCAGCCACTGGGACCCGATTCAATGGCCAGTGCATGAATTCTAACTTCTACCAATTCGTGATTTAGCGCTACTGGCACCAACCAATGTCATCGGTGGGACATCCATCCTCACACTTGACTGGATGGACCTCACTGGTCACGATTTCTCACTAGAACTCCAGAAAACTCCGTCTTGTAGCAAGTCACTAGCGAGTATCAGATTACTTTTCAATAGTTGGTTTGTTTTTACGATGATTCCCGAACTAGGATGAAACAGCTGTCCAGTACTCCTTGATTTTCACTTGTTCTCTAACTGATATCAATCCGTGATCAACTCGTTAAAACAAATCTAATCCTTACAAACCAACTATTGGAAATATAAAATAATTCCCATTCTTCTGAAGTGAATATACTAGTTTGCCTAAATGTATAATTTTCAACGATTTATTCTTATTCTTAGTATACATTCCTTAAGTTCTCAGTAAAACATAGAGTTTCAACGGTACACCTCCGACTGAGCTGACTGACTGGTTTCAACATAGAACTTTGCACCGATGTGCAGCAGTTCGAGTCGCCTCAATTCACTCAGCACACAAAGCAACAGAAGAAATTAAAAAGAAACGCAAAATAGAGACAGTAAACAGAGATATGAGGCAAAAGGAATAGTAATATCGAAGAACAATATAGTTTCATTGGGTATTATAAGTCACAAGGAGAACGATTTTGAGCCATATCGCCAACTGTCCCCAGCCTTCATTGGTTTTTACCGTCCCGAGGACCCCAACCAGGAAGTCTACACCTTCCTACGTGGCTTAGACTAACTGTTGTGGATTTCATTGACTGATACCATGTTTTGGTTTGACCACCACTGACTCTTTTCCAACCTGAGCCTATGCGTAAACCTCCAATTCACTCGATTCTATGCCATCAGTTTTAATAAGCTCTTCAATCTCCCAGAAATTTTAAATTTTTTCGGCCTTGATCTTCTTATTTTTGCTATTGTTGCAGTTTCATATTTCTGTATTTTTTTTTACAGTGCTGTCAATGATTCATTACTCATGCCGCCAGAAAATTCCAATTTCGAATCATCTTCTAATGAAGTTTGTGAAACTTTATTAAACTGCAGAATTTCTAATATGCAGTCAGTGGATACAGATCCAATAAACTGTGACAGTTGTTTACCTACTGGTGTAGGTCACTGTTTGCCAACTTTACAGAATGTTTCAACCTGTACGCCTTCTTCACAAGTGAGTTCAATAGCGTTGTTTGATGAAATTTCATTTTCTGTGGATATAAGTTAACAAGCAAATTATTTGTCTAATTAAAATTGAATTTATTTCATCTTTTTAAGCAGCTTAATAAACCCAGAGATGATATTCTCTATCCGTAGAATATCGGACTTTTCGAGCCGTCATTGCACAACTTTTGGTCAAAATGCAGTAAACAAATATTTTAACGCTGTGTAACCGATTAGTCATACTTGTCGTCTGAATTCTAATGTCAGTTGTAATGTGAGAATTGATACAGATGAACAGTATCCAATACAGTCCTACAGGAGGTCAATCGCGGGCCCGAATAGCTCAGTGATAATGTCTCTGACTGTAGCACTAAGTGACCCGGCTTCGAATCTCAGAAGGGATATGAGTTCCTTCAAGGTTGCGGATACGCCTTGATGACTGGTGAATGCCAAGTAGCATGCGACCTAGGTCGAAGGCTTCCTTCCGATTGCCTCCAACCATCTTATTATTATTGTTTCCTTTAGTTCCTAGAGGAACATAGAGCTTCAGCCGCACATCTCCATTGCGTTCGGTTCTCTGCCAACGTTTTCATCTGGCTCCACGTCTGCCCACATGCCTTCATCTCCTCTTCACATGACCTCCTCCATGTCACCCTCGCACTGACCACCAACTCACCGCTTCCCATTCGGGTTCCACTCGAGTGCCTGTCTTGTGATGTTGTCACCTGGTGGTTTTCTCAGAGTATGGCCAATTCACTTCCATTTCTTCCTGCATATTTGTTGCACAGTTGGTTCCTGCTGGGTTGGTTCGTTCATTGCCAGAGATCCCTGTTGCTGATCTTTTCTGGCCGGCCACCTGATCTGGAGTATTGAGCGAAGACAGCTGTTGATGAAGGTGTGTAGCTTGTTTGAAGTGCTCTTTGTGACGCGCCAAGTCTCTGATCCGTATAGTAGCACTGACTTCACATTGGAGTTGAAAATGTGGATCTTATTTTTCATGCTGAGTGCTGTTGACCTCCACACAGACTTGATAGTAATGAAAGCTTGCTTTGCTTTCCCGATCCTTGCTTTGATATCCTCGCCAATTCCGCCTGTAGTTGAAACGATGCTTCCCAGGTAGGTAGGTAAAGGAGGTTGCTTCTTTCAGATTCTTTCCATTTATGCTGATTGTTGTCTGTTGTTGTTGTTATTGCTGTTGGCCAGGAATCTTCATCACCTCCAACCATCTAATATCGACAATTCAAAGGTTGAACAGATTTGAAATTGTGAACTAGTAGTTAAGAGTCAGTCGTTTGAATAATTGTCTGCAGCTAATCCTTGTTGCCTAGGCATTTCTAAAAGATCCACATATGATATTTCCGCTATTTGAATTTATTGTCGATATAAGTATAAAACTTGGGCACTGTGGTAGAGTATAACTCCATTATTTATTGTCTTCAGTATTTCCAATTTCAATTAGATGGATCATGTCCACTACGAGATGTCATTTCTAAATTCACCTTAGCAACACTATAAATTTGCAGTGATTTAATTTTAATGACCCTGTGTAGTATAAAAATAATATTCATCATTTTTCAGTTTAATTCCTTTTACTGATGCGTTTATATGATTTCGTTGAATTCAGTAGAATACATCATGTCTATAAAATGTACCATCGGATTTTACTTTTAAAAGGATATCTACAGTGATACGGATTGCCTTGTTCACTTATAAGTTTATTTCTAATATTTTAATGACATTAATTTGTCTTTGGCATCAAATATAATATGGTTTACGCATGTTGGGTGCACTTTTCCTATCAAAATCTTTTGTATTTCTGCGCGAACTACTAATGAGTAGTCTAACTTTTGGAAAATAATTACTCAGTGAATAATAATACCTCATCTTTACTTCCATGAATAAGAAACATGTATCTAGAGTTTCCTATGCTCTTGCAGATATAAATACCTTTCATTATTCAGGGATTTCACATGATCCTACTTCTCAAGTGTTATAGATGTTTTTGGGGAAATGTCCTGTAGTTTTGGCTAGTATATCTTATAATGAAGAAAGTGGAAATCAATTCATAATTCGGTTTTCATTAGAAGTGTGCTATACGTAGTTTATTGACTGAATTAGACAAATTTTTGATCATGTCACCAATGTTCTCCAACCATTGATATTTTAAAATCTAGAGGACCTCAGTCGGACAGTTTACGTCTGTCTACGTGGCCGAGACGATCAGTGGAAGACTTAATGGGTTGATTCTTTGTTTTGTTTTGATCACCCTTAACTGTTTTCTAATCCAATCATATGTCAGCTAACATTGCTAGATAAGGAAGATGATGGCTTGTAACGTGTCATAGTCATTTGAATCGGTGTAAACTCACAAAATAACCGGCTGACTTGCCCTCCTTAACTAACACTCAACGCCTAACCTCAGTATTACTGACAATATCGTACTACTTAATATGAAAGATACGACATAAACATGTGGTCAGAGACAGCTAGCATCTTTACATCCAGTGGCGGTGACCACATCTAAGTTATAAGAAGGACAGAGCAAACTGCTACGCATTACACAGATCCTTCGATCGATAGCCGGATATCACATCTACGCCGGAGATGGTGTAAGTTATAAAATTTCGAACGTGCCGTTTGTATGCATGCTGAAATTTCGTCAATTTAGCTTTGTCAGTTCACTAGGGCCTGTGAAATTCTGCAAAGAAGTGAAGTCAACTTGCTCAATCACCTGTATTCCTATATTCCAACTAGGAAGTCGGTACCAATCAGTCCTGTACTATTGTCTTACATTTGACGAGTGAATCACATGACATACAAATGAGGATTTTTTTTTCAAAGTGTTCAGCGGACTCTGCATTTTGTAAAAGATAATATCGTCTGCATACTTTTAATCGACGAGACTATTTTTCGGTAAGGAATCAATCCTCATGTCGCTAAATTCGATCAGAGTTCCATCCATTAGCAGATCTATATCTGATGGACACCACTGGTTTTTATCGCTTCAGAGAAATTCGACTTTAGAAGGTATAATTTCCCTACTTTTACGATGGAATTAATGAAATATTTGACAATATTTAATATTTGCGATAAAATCACGTTAATCCCTTAAATATAACACGATAAATAGTTCAATCTACTCGCAGATTGACACTTTATTTTCTCTACGCATAATGTGGAAACGTGTAATTAATCGTGGATTTTTCCGTCGCCATTAATAATATTTTTTGAAATTGTGTGAAATTTTTAAGAAATTACTTTTATCCGTTATCACTGATAAATATCTTGTAATTATATGCTGAACTTTGATCAAGATTAGGTACATTTCGAATATTCTGTGTGATGTTCAAATCATTTATTTAAATGGGTGACGATACATACTACTGACTGATAGATATGAGTAGTCTGACACCAGTCACATGCACCAGTATTGCTTGCTGGCCATATCAAAGTGATTTAAACACTGGACAACGGTTATTTCTTTCGAATCGGGGTCGAGCTCATCAGTTGTGTGCCCGATATGACTCAGTTCAGAGAACTGAATCAATCCCCACAACCCAAATTCTGCCCAGCAACTTGGACGAACTGATAATACTTTAAGTCAAATCCGCAATTTGCAATTTACTCAGTACGATTTTGATGTGGTTATGTTCTCTGAGCTGGATAGTTAATTTGCGAAGCTTTCATCACCCTACTTGGCGACATCTTCAGCGCATACTTCAATTTGAAGTGAACTTTTAGATTTCTCCACGAGTTTATTAATCATCTCTCCCAGTGACCTTGGGCGTGATTGGTTGTTTTTGTGTGTTTTCACACCTTCTAGGCTACTTGTATTGTAACTGATTGTTTCTTTGACTTGAACTTTGACCCTTGGTGTGTGAGGTTTCTTCCTTATCGGTTGATAAATTTTGTCAATTTCGATGTGTCTATTGATTGATGATTCACTTGAATGCCAAGCTTCTAAAAATTCTCTAGCATTCTTGTTGTTTCTTCGGTGTAATATTTGAACATTATCCCAATCGAATTGATATCCGTGGTTGTCTGTATGTAGTGATATGAGGGAGTGGATATCATGTCTTTTGACAGCTAGTTTATGTTCGTGGATACGAAGACGAAGGGGACGTCCACTTTGGCCAATGTAGTGTTTTTCGCAGTTGTTACAATTTATTTTGTAGATGATGTTGGTTTTATCTTCTTTCGTTGTTGAGTCTTTTGGTTGACATAGAACTGAGTGAAATGATTTTGTTGGTTTGTGTGCGACGTAAATTCCTTAAGGTTTGACGAGTCTTGCAGTGATTTCTGAAGCTTTGCATTCCAGTGAACCATCAATCAATAGACACACCGGAAGAGATGATTAATAAACTCGTGGAGAAATCTAAAAGTTCACTTCAAATTGAAGTATGCGCTGAAGATGTCGCCAAGTAGGGTGATGAAAGCTTCGCAAATTAACTATCCAGCTCAGAGAACACAACCACATCAAAATCATCCACGTGAGCTACAAATCTTCTCCATCATATCTACTCATTACGATGTTTAGATCCTTTCAATCTGACTAGCAAACACTAATGGTTGATGTGAGTGGTGTCCAAATACTGTCAGTAGTATATGGCATCATGCATCTGTGCTTGTTTTCGTTATTGCTATTCATGACCTGAAGGAAGGAAAGAAGGTGTGGTGAAATTTCTCTCTTTCGAACTTAATTGGGACAAGCTATTGTGTATACCCAAATATACCCACACATGAAACAGCAGGTGAGGTCGTTGTAGATATAGTGTGAGTTAGAGTCTGTAGAATTTAGTTTTTGTTTTTCAATTATGGTCACTTGTAAGTTCTATCTATTCATAAGAATGCTTTACATCGACCAAAGTGGGTGTCCCCTTCGAATCAGAATCCAGGAACACAAATTAGCTGTGAAAAGACATGATATATATTCCCGTTTCATATCAATGCATGTGGATAATTATGGACATCATTTTGATTGGGATAATGTCAAAATTCTAAACAGAGGAGATACCAAAAGTGATGGAGAATTCTTAGAAGCCTGGTACACAAGCGAATATGCGATTAACAAACATGTTTATATAGACCAAATCTGCCAACTAATAAAAAGTAAATCATATGGCGAGAAAGTTTCGAATCCAAGTCAATAAAAAATGATCAGTACAGATGTAAATCGACTACCAGTCACGAAGATGGTTACCAGGAGACGCAATTCTATCATTCATGGAGAATTTAAATCAGTTCATTTGATGCTAAAACTTGCGCTGAAGATGTTGTCCAGAAGGACGACGAAAGCTCCGCAATTAAACCAACCACCAGCTCAGAGAACACAACTAATTGTAAATGGTTTTTTCCGTTAATTTTACAATAAAAAATAATGATAATAAGCCACCACTTTTGCTAGTACTAATATAGAAAGACTTATGTAACCATCTTTTCACTTAAGAAACTTTCTGAATGTAGGGTTGTGTGTCAAATGTAAAAGTTTTGCTTCACTATTTTGTTAGTACACTATATTTATTCCCTTTGATAAATCTTATTACTTCTAATATCTAGATTACAACAGAAAATCCTATCGACCCCTTATGGTTCAATGTATATCCATCAATCGATTTCAAGTTATTGGATAGGATTATTTCACCAACCTACAGATCGATTATTTCCCCTAATGGTCAAATTATTCGTTTAACATCGGTGAATGATCCTAATCATGCTGTAAGGCCTTCAGCATCGTCTACACTTCCCTGCAGTTTTCTTCATTTGAATTCAAATGATAAAGAGGTAGTTTTTTCGTTGTTATATTCTTAGCTAGAGCATTAGTTATATATTTATTTGTTAATTATAACTAGAAGATATTTTTCTAAAAAATTTTTATTGTGATTAAATTTTGCGCAGATTCGCTTTATTTTATCCCCTGTCTTTAATGAATTTTATACACACTTGTACATGAAGCGTAAACAACAAAATTTGGATTTTCAACACAAACGTCAGGTTAATGCACATCATCGTCAAAAGTATTTTTTTTATTACAGCTTAATTCCACACCGTACTTTTGGTACAGGTATGGAATTTTCAGCATGTGGTATCGGTAGCCCAAATTACACAGGCCGACCATAGATATGAGGTGTACGTCGGCAGAGGATCGAACTCTGCACCATGTGCATGATCGGCGAGAGTTCTAACCGCTGTGCCACCGACTCACAGACTGCCGAATTTCACCAACAGCCGTCTTCGTTCCATACTGAAGATCAGCTAGCCAGAAAGGATTAACGACAAGTAAATGGAGATGGATTGAACATATGCTGAGGTGACTATTCAGTGAAATCACACATCAGGCTGACTGACATTTGAGTGGGACTCGAATGGGGAAACGATGAGTTGGGTGTGTCTTTGAGGGTGACATGGAGGGGATCGTGTGATGAGGAGATGACAGCCTATGGGCAGTCGTAGAGTCCGCCAAAAAGGACAATAGAGAACAGAATGAAGTGGAGATATGCTGTTGGAGCTATATGCTGCACTCTAAACCTAAGGCAATAATAATATACACACGTAATGGCATTTATCGATAATAGTGAACGAACTCTGTGATTGCACCAAGATAATCACTATTCACATTAGGTCTTAAAAGTGTACAATTATGTAATAAACTGTGTTCGACAAAAATAGGTAAATAATGCCTGAAGAAACATTCACTGTCATTTGTTAGTTTAGTTTATTTCTTAGTTTGAATGTAGTAAATAATTTTGTTACGCATACAGAATGAATTAAATGGCGTTTCGTAGTGTTTTTTGAGTTGAAATAGAGGTTTAAATAATCTCCTTAGCGTTCACAACAGTGAACAACTACAATTCTTGGAGTTATTTAGTACTGTTGTTGTTGTTGACTGTGATATTATAGTTATGTGGTTGCGAATTTTCTTTGGAATAACTTATTTTTGTTTTATTACTTTGCTTTACGGGTGGAACATATGGCTTCAAGCTTGAACTTTGAAGTTTCAGTAGCATTGGTTTTATTTTTTACAGGATGGGGTTGCTAGCCCTACGCCCAACCTTCCCTCTTTAGGAATTCGTCGGCCGGGATTCGAACCTTGGTCCACAAGCGTGGTTGGTGAGCATTATACTACTGCACCACTGACTCCCTAGGACCAGCGATCTTATCCCGGGAAATCAATCCAGTCACTACAGAATTTGCAAAGCACAGAAGAAATACGTACAAAATAAGCTTGTTCTTCACTGGAGTGGGAGATGGGAAATGACACAGGCTGATGTCTTCTTTTCATAATCTACTCCGGTCATTCAGATGATAACCATTAACACACAGAAGGTGGGTTCATCATGATCTCACCAACAGCATCGAAGGCTCTTGTGAAATGAGAACCAGTTTCCTCCAGGATCATGACGGCAAGATTCAGTTCAGAAGGAAGGACAATTACCATTACGCAATAGTATGCACCTGCAAACAATACAGTTGAGAGGAGAAAGGTGACTTCTACAGACAGCTGCAACTAGTAATGGACTACATCCCAGCCAGATGACGACATGGATGGTATGAATGGCAGCCGAACTGGGAGCAGACAATACGAGAAGACAATGTATCATGCAACATCACTAAGTAAACTTGCGTAGAAGGACACTGGTACACTGCGGAATCACTGTAGAAGGAAACCTGTATAGCCATTTTAGGTAGGAAGGAGAGGTAAGAGAAGCACTAAACCTACGAACATAATCCCAACCTTCCCCCTTTACGGAGTTTATTACCGACTGAGCGAGGTTTAGGGGTGCATTGACGGGGGATAGAACTCAGAGCCACATGCGTAGTCGTCGAATGTTCCACCGCTGCATCACCGACGAACTGCAGTGGTAATTAACGTACTGAAATTGTACTTCACTTGGTTTGCTTTTTTATACCTTTGTTTATTTGAGACATTTTTCTCAACACTGTTGCATCTCATTTTCACGTAACTTGTATTCTTATCTCATTGCATAGGTGTTAACATGGCTCACCTAATCTCAACTTTTGCTATACTGTTGTTAGGATGATAAAAGTTTGGAAGGAAAATAAACTCAAGATATATGTATTAAATGTATTTGACAGTATAAATAAACTAATATACTTGAACAAAGCAAGAACAACAATTGTACCAGGATAATATGAGCTCATTTTTTATTATTTCGAGGATTCTTCTCAACTGGTTACAACCTGAACGATGAAAAATATGAATTACATTACATTAAAGATTTGAACATAATTTTCCACGATCACAAGGAGTAATTGGTAGGAAGTAAAAGTAGCATTAGTCCGGAATGATTTAACTAATTAAGAGTTACAAACACTGACTATTTATAGAATAATTCAAATGAACTGTGATCAATATTTGACAGTTTATAAATATTAATAGAATAATTAGGCAATTAGGCTTGGAAACAAAAACAAGCTGTTGTATATATATATATTTTTTTTCTTGTCACCAAGTCAGTGCAAGATTCACCACTGTCTCTGTCACCACTGAGCTCATATTATCCTGGTACAATTGTTGTTCTTGCTTTGTTCAAGTTTATTAATGGGAAGAATTGCATGAAGTTTTTAAACTAATATAATAAGAAAATTTAGATAAATTAAGAAATGAAGAGTTTCAAAAATTAGTGTCATTGTTAAAAGTCTAAATAAAAATAGACTGTAAAGCAAAAGATTCAACTAGATCGTCACACGCACATACACACACTTCTAGAAAGATGTGCTTGTATCTTATTGTCTACAATAAACGAGTCTTTTGAAACTTTGTCCGGATTTGAATCATTGATACTTGTGTAGATGGCTTTTCTAAGCCCACACTGAAAGTAGTAGTGTCATGAAGATGAAGATAATTCCTTTGTATTTATGATTCGTGTTTCTAGCACCACAGGAACAAGCGAGTTATCGTTTACAGTTGATAGCGGCTAGCATTATAACGATTCCTTCCCAGCACATTGTTTTGCCACTGGAAGGCTATTGTAGGAAATGTGTTGTATCCCTGCATTGAATTCTTTTTGCTGGCTTATGTCAATTTTCGCTTTAACACTCTATCTACTTTGTCTTCGTAGAATTAAAGAACGGCTTGTTGTTTCTCTACACTATCGATTACCTGATAGTTAATGCCTTTCATCGTCAGCCCTAGTTAACAAAATATCGACGAGTAATATGAGATCGCATTTTTTCGTGAAATTATTTGCGCTGAAATATGTTATGAACCATGCTTTCGTTATCAGCATACCTGCTGTAATATCGTATCGAGTGAAGCTTTTTATATATATATATATATATATATATATATATATATATATACGCGTATTACTGCTTTCTTACGCCGTATCTAAGATACATTGTCATAAAATGGAAACAATTCTGCTCGTAAGATTTAAAGTATTGAAGAAGTTTTGTGGACGATTTTGGCACTTTTTTATGCTCTCTAGGTTGGTTGGTTTATTGCAAAGCTATCGCTGTTTTTCTAGGCAGCATCTTCAGCATAAAGTTATTTCAACTGGTGAGATGTATTCTGTTTGAAATTGTATTAATCCTAATTTTATTAGAATTGTGTAACTGTGGCTCATCGGTTTAAAAACTTGTCTTCCAACCAGTGGGCCACGCTCTACTTACCGATGCCTCGGGATCGTCACCAACTTCTTCGAATCGTCAAGAGTTTGTATGTAGGGGTTTGATTTGTTTCAAGTTTGTTCATAGTTCATAGATTTATATCAGTTAGAGACTCATTGAAGACCAGGGTGTACTGGACAGCTGTTTCATCCTAGTTTGGGAATCATCAAGCCGAATAACTCTATGGTAATATCTTTAACTTCCTCACTGGGTAGCGTGGGTTCAAATCTCAAAGGGGGCATGCGTTCTTTCGAGATTGCAAACATACTCTGCTGACTGGTAAGTGTCAACAAGTACGAAAGCTAAGCCAGTCAGACATTCCTACTGATGAGTCGCAAACCAGGACGAAACACGGCTGTTTTTCAATGGTTCAAGGTTGAACAACATAACCACTTAACTGTAAGAAGTGTTTACCAGTCGATTATGTAATTTTGATTTCAGTGATTCAAATAGAAACACACTGAAACAGTAATACTCGATTGTATTCATTGGCTGAAACCTAATTTTGTGCGAATGAAACCTCTATTTTTTTCTTTTTCTTTCATTGTCTAGGCAGCATCATATTTCCCTATACCGATAGTTCAAACACGTGCTGTTCGTTTTGTTTACGATCCATCACTTCAGATAAATGAATATAAAACGTTTAGTAATTCACAAATCCATCTTGTCTGCGCTAATGATATTCCACTAGTGTCAACTAAGTTTTTCTACCATCATTAATTATTATTAATAGTGTGTGTGTATGCGTGTTTTTGTGATTGTGCAAAATTTCAACTATTAAATTACTAATATAGCCTTATTGTTTAGCAGCCTTTTCTTCCTGTATTATTATTATTATTTGAAGATTAGTCGTTATATAATATGTAATATGTAAAGTATTTATATATTTGTTTATTACTTTTTTTTAAAAAGCCTTTTGTTTTTTATCCTTGATCACATCCTTCCAATCAGTTTAATCTCTTTTTATTTTGTACTAGACATATTATATTCCTGTTGAATGAGTAATTGTGTAAAGACGGTAGAATATTTTCTTGTCAAGCGGATTAGTTTCCTTTTTTTTCTGAACTCTATGAGTTTGTTTTGATTTTAACAGAAAAATAATGATAATTGTTGAATAATATTTGTTTATTTATTTATCTTTGTTTGCTATTGCCATTAGTCAACATATGCATTTCAGTAGTTTGAATTTCTGTTAGTCAAGAATTGTAGATAAATCCTTGGAAGTTAATTTCAATGAATGTCTGGCTGACAGATTAACGTGGAGTCATCTTGCACAGAAGTACGATGGTTAATCCATACCATGCTTCTCTGGTTTTGGACGATGGTTGACAGTCGAACGCAAACAGACTTCAAACCGTTTATATATTCAGTCAGTTCATTCACCATGTTGGCTTGGTCAGCATTCACTTCCGTATGCGGTGAATGGAATTATCTCACCTAGCTTTACAGGAGACCCAGCGGTTTCCTCTCCAGGTCTATAAAAACATATTTCAGCAGCGTCATGTGTTCTGAGACACTGCTTCTTGACTAGTCCACCTCCCTTCGCGGATCCTCATTGTGTTTCGATAAAGTGACAACCTATTCATTTCTCCTTTGAAAAACTTTCACCCACATTTCTAATGAGAGACATTATACTTGACAGCGTATCGTTACACACACAAACACAATGACACCTTCTGTTTCACATAGGCGCACATTCATCTCTCCATTGGCATTCTCAAGTGTGCAATGATGTTGGTCATCGCATCCCTGAGTGTCTGTACTTAAGGAATAGGGTTCTGTAGTTGCATTAAGTACTACACTCTCTGGTCTTCTATGACTCTGAATGACACGAACAGGTCCGATCACTTCTTCGTCTGAAAAGGCTGCAACACTTGAGTCTATAATCTGAGTGCAGTCAATCTACCACAATACCCATTAGTGCATCACAAAAAAGTCTCTACTGATATCCTATCCTCAACACCACACAAAAGTAACTTCGACTTCGTTACTTTATATAGCTAAAGTCAACGTAGAATTAGAGACAATAATTAAATGATGATACGTTGTGATGTTCAGAATTTTGAACGATTTAAGATCAACTAATAACATTTAACAATCATGAAGACCTTAGCTGGGCAGTTCAAATGATATGCATTAGCAGTGAGGGATTGTTTCTCTTAGCAAAGTGATCACTCAGCAAAATTAACATATGCTGTATTGACCTTATCAAGTAGGAGTTCATGTATTGACCTTCTTTTCTATTTAAAACTATACCTTTGATCTTCACACCAGTGCTATAGGTGACTAACTTGTAATATGTGATAATAATAGTTTCAAAAGCGAGAAAAAATAACTTCAGAACACTCAGAACCTAGGTGGTAAATATGGTCGGTCATTCACTGCACCTGAATACATATAATGAACGCTTATTTTACTTACAGGTTTCTCGCATTCCACTGATTACTTTTTAATATTTCTGCCAAGAACATTTACCTGTTTGCCAGTATTATTTTAAAAAATTAAGAATCGAATCACCTTTTAGACATGATGTGTACCATTCTTTCTCCTATTATTCACAGTACAGTTTCCATTGGTAGCTGGTAATCATTTCTCTGACAGTATTTTAGCTGATAAAGTCATTGTCATTATGTGTTTGGTGAGTACCATGCTGGTCGAGTACAGAATTTCTATGAGTGGTCTCTATGTTCTGGATTTCCATACTGAATCTGGAAGTTACCCACGCACCTCCATATCCTGTATGTAGATTATCCTCATGAATATGAATGGCAAGGTTCTTCATCATTTTGCTTTCTCTGACATCAAATCTATCTCTCTGCTATTTGATAATTTTCGTGCCAATGGACTTTTCTTTATATACTACTGTTGTGGTGGACGCTCGTTGGTTATCTTCATCACCTCCGTCTTCTCTATGGTCACTTGGAGTCCTGTCTTCTCTGCTTCTTCTGCCCGTTTTTTTGGTTTTCGTCTGCAAGTCTTCGAGTTTGTGTGACAGATATAAAACATCCACACACGAGTCTTCTTATCGGTGGTCCACTGTATTCCTGTCTCCTCGCTTCCCAAAGTTCCATAAAGTATTCCCATGATGTTTGTCCGTCAGATATTGCTAACTAGAGAGACTGTTGACAGACAGGGATAATTACCTAAATTTATGGAGAGATCTCTATTGGAATTGTGGAGTGTCTATCGATGATCTGAGGGATAAGATATTCGTCAGATAATGGATTTAAAGAAGTAGAACTCTACATTCTAATCTAAAGTGAACATAGATAGGTCCAACTTATTCGACATTTGGATAGATGAAATGATATATTCTTTTTACAGAACTATCTAAAAAGCTTTATAATACTGTCATTATGCAATTCCATATTCATACCATACAAATAATTGATGTCTTGATAAAACCTGATGTCGTTTAATTCTAATCTTGGTTGATTTATTGTGCTGCAGTTTATTCCATATTAGTTTGTTTATTAGATGTATCACACAGTGAAACAGTATTATTTACTGGATGACGATTCGGACACAATTTATTGTTCTTAATCGTATCAATTATAATCACACAACTTTGAAACTTGAGTTTTATAGTTTTCTTTATTCTCTCCTATTCGTCATCGTAGGGGTAGTAAAATTTTCCAGATATCTGGGACAGGTGTTGAATCATTCGTATTACACGTGTTTGCAGTTGATTCGATAAGCAAAGCTCCTGTGATCAATCTCTCCCTCCACCCTGAGACATTAGATTTTAAAACTGTCATCTTATCCCATCCATCCTATTGTATGATTGTGTGTAATTGCATGTATTGCTGCTATAGCTGAACTATTCTCTAGATTTCTTATCTTATTTGGGTCAAGTAATCTAGACTTTGCTAGGATTTTATGCTCCACTAGACTGACTGCCCCTGTTCTACTACTTTGACCTATGTATCTGACCTGACAATCATCTCGGGCAGGGTATTAGATAGACTAAATTGTTTTGTTTTAAAGGCTTCACAGGATCCTTTAACCGACAATGCTTGTTTCTAATTGAGTTTGTGATTGGTTTGAATGCCAATCACTTTTATTCCTGCCTTGTTAAGAATTTTGAGTAAGGTTTCCGTGGTTCCGTCTTTGTGTGGAAGTACTACTGATGATTTAGATTCCTTATTGTTGGTGTTATCATTATCCTGCGCATGTTTGACATGCATGTCGTCATTAATATTATTACCACTATCACTGCTATTATTATTTATTTTATTTTTCCAGTTCCCTACATACTTTCTGATTATCAGGGTAGTTACTCAGTTTCAAAGCTTCTCTTATATGCCTCACTTCCTGTCTTAGATTTTCCTTGGTTTTTGTGCTCTATTACTTAAACATTTCACCACTCCTATTTTCACTGACATAGGATAGGATGATCGGAAGTCCCAATATCTGTGTGAATGTGTGGCTTTTCTGTAAACACTATTGTTTAACTTTCCATCTTCTTTCCTTTTTACGCTACAATCTAACATTGGAAGCCCCCCTCCCTGACTTTCCAATTTACAAGTGAATTGAATTGCCTCAACCTTTGAGTTAATATGTTCGAGAAATCTATTTATATCCTGTGTTCTAAGTCAGGTGAATTTGTCATCGACATACACATTCACTGTAGCGAAACAACTTACCAGAATTCCCTATTTTTCAATAGTTCTTTAACTGATCAAACTTTAAACAAAAATAGATTATGATAAAAATAAATTGAGTGAAGTATTTATTTTTTTATGATTCATTAAGTATAATGTTACTAATCAATATCATTTTCTGAACTAATCTACTGTAATGAAGAGATTTTTCAGGAAAACTTATATTTATTCGCATTTATATATATATACACTTCGGTTTTTGGGAACTACTACTAAGAAGTAATATTTTATTTTTCATGTATTTCCGAGTTAAGCCAAATAGAGGAATACTTTATCCATAAGATTATTCAGAAAACTACAGAAACAGAAACCATTATGCGTAATGAAGCACAAGATTTATGAATAATAACAAATCTTCATACAACTGGTTCCCTTGATAAATTTCGATAAAGAAAGGAAGACGAAATTTGCAGTATAAAATGATATCATTCTATTTCACAGGTTCTCATCAGCTGCAGACCACCTGAAATTACAATGGTTATATAAATGATAATAACATACTTTAATGTTTGATTAGTAGTAGAGAAAAGATGAAATTGACGCATCCAAAAAAGAATGAAAGCATTACAATTTTTAGTTTAAGTTATCATCATCAATTTATACACTTTCAGAGTTGAAAAGAGGGGGGAGGAATACTACTAATCAAACATTAAAGTATGTTATTATCATTTATATAACCATTGTAATTTCAGGTAGTCTGCAGCTGATGAGAACCTGTGAAATAGAATGATATCATTTTATACTGCAAATTTCGTCTTCCTTTCTTTATCGAAATAACAAATCTATCTAGATAGTGATTTTTGGTGAATCTTAGATTTATTTACAGTCTTTTATTAAGATAAATGTGGTGGTGAGCGGCATATTCTTTGTAATATAATTCAGTGAGAACAATAAGTTCTATATATTACCATTTCAGCTTTAGAATTTCAAAAACAGTGCCCACTATCCACTTGGGAGGACTGGGTTTGATTCCTGATCAAAGCACTCACTGATAAACCTAACCTAACCAGCAGTAGGTACTGGAAGCGGAAAGGTTGGGCGTGAAGATAACAAACAAACCTTGTAAAAGCCCTATTTTTTTTATTGGAATTCAAGAAGTGAAAAAAAACTGAGAGCCATCCTGAGACTTTGTTGTATGATCAGAGATTGCAGTCACCCTTGAACGATGAATTAATATAACTACCCATTCTGGGGTCTGTTGGAATCGGTTAGATCTATTGTTTAACACCTCTGTGTAGTGTAATGAATTTCAAGTGACAGTTTTTATCTTATAATAAATGCTTCTGTGAAGTTTTTTATTTCTTCTTTAATGGTATCCTCAGTACATATGTATTGATTATATCAGATACGGTCCCCTCCAAATGAGCTTCCTATTGTTTTATTCTTTTACATTCTCAGTGGAACGTATGTCTTTAAGCTAGAGGCTTTACCGTTCAAGGGCCATGAAAAAAGACTCAGAGTGGCACTATTGCTTTAGAAGACCGATTTCTACTCATATTGTAGCAACAGAAGACAAGGGCTAGACAACAGATCGTTTATTTAGGAAATCAACAGATATTTATATATTTTCATGTACATTATTATAGATTATTTTAAGCGAACAAACACAGTCTTCTGATTGGTGATTTCTCGTTGAACGTTAATCTTTCAATATTATGTCATTGAAAAATTCTAGAAGTAGCAGAAACAGTAAGGACTCCATTTATTCACTCAGTGAATTTCGGAAACAAAGTTAGGTGCTGAACTACAGTTTGAATATTGCAACTAATCAAGTTTGAAAGATATCGTTTGTAGTTTGTAAATCTGGTTTCAGTCGTTATTCAGAACTTAACCAAGATGTCTGCGTAACCGTAAATAACTCCCACCAGAGGTGAGGACGACTATTGAAAAGCAGGTATTTAACTCACCTTTCATAAATTTCAATCTTTTTGAAGGTTATATGACTTGCTTGTGTAGACATTAGTAATGGTGCACCATGCAGTCACAACCTGATAAACCTTCTTATTTACCTTATCTAGTTTTTATGAAGGGGACAAAGCTCTTATCCTCTTCTACTTTTACAAACGCCATCAAAGTAGACTGCTTGTGAGGTCATTCTGAAGTCAGGACTGCATGTCACGTATTTCCCACTTTTCATATAGTGTTCACCAGACTTTATTTTACTTATGTTTCCCGTTAAGAGGACTCTTTGCTAACTAATATGGACTATGAAAATCAAACTTTATGAATTTAAACGAGGAGAAAGACGATTCTATTAAAGTTAAATAAACATATCTAGGAGGCATCGAATAAAGCAATTCTCTAACAGGACATTTCCTTACTAACTGTTGAATGGTCACAGATACTGAAGAGTTTAAGACATGAATTTACCAAGTAAGTCTTCAGGTTGGATGATTTAGTGTTTAATGTACAAGAGCTAAGTAGTAAAGAGATTTTAAACATTTTTTCAAATATATGAAGCTTACGTTCATCAATTTGATATTTAAACAAGCTTCCTTACTTATCTGGAAATTAACGGTGTATGTATGAACCGGTTTGGTAAACACAGCTATCTCAAACAGTCCATATAATGCAAACACTTTTCTTCATTTTAGAATTCTCTAGCCTACATCCTATGCTCTTTTGTTATTAAAAGTAAAATAAAAGACGTTACATTAATGAGATTTCCGTTTAGTATCTATCATGTGTCCTTATATGTAAACTAAACAAAGAATAGTAATAATGAATCTAATTTATTGTTTGATGAACTCAACAAAGTTTAAAGGATTTGTTTGCTCAGAGATTCACGGTCATAATACATGTGTACACTTTATTCAAGGGTTAGTTTTACGTGAAAGGGAAGCAAATGCGTATAGTGGAAATATTTATTTCTTTATACGTATCTAAAACAAAAAATAAATAATAGTAAATCAGGATTTCATGAATTCATCGAATCTCGGTAGAACTCTTCGGGTGAATACAGTGTTATAGGTACAACGCGAAATATGTAAAGAGACATTCGAACAATAAATAAACCACCATGGCTCATTTATAGCAAAAAGGATAAAAATGTCGCACAGGTCAACTTTAAGTCGATTCAGGGTGAAAGGGTGTGAGGAATTGAAAATTAAGATTGTAATGGATTACATTTCAGTTATTGTTATGACACTTGGTAGTTTGCTCTAACAAACTTCATGCCTAGTCGATTTGCTAGCCTACTGTTCTAATCACTTTCGGTGGCACAGTGGTTAGGACTCTCGCCGACTATGCACATGGTCCGGGGTTCGATCCCCTGCCGATGTATACCCGATATCCATGGTCGGCCTGTAAAATTTGGGCTACCGATATCCATGCTGAAAATTCCATACATGTACTGAAAATACGGTGTGGCATCAAGCTGTAATCAAAAATAAAAAAATAAAAATAAAAACAACAACACGAGAAGATACCACCGAACTCGCGACACAAAAAGATAGACCGTTGATGTAGGGAGCTTTTACTGTCTCCAAACAACAGCGAAAAGGATTGACAGCACTTGTGTATATATTTGCTTTAAAAAGCCTTGAGAGACACTAATTAAAATGATAAGTTAAAGCAGCCAACAACCAAAAGGTTTCCAAGGTCACAAGGGTACAAACAACACTGTACTATAAAGATAAATGTAGTATTTTAGAAAAATTAAGTGTACGTAACGGTTATGTCACTATAATGAACAGTTAGTTATCAGAAAGAGAATTTGAAAGTATTAAGAATTATAAAGTGAATAGTAATAATAATAGTGGTAATTGTGATGCAAGTTGAGATAATGATACTGAAAAAAGTAATTCTAAACGAGCTAAGAATAAACCTCCCCTACTTTACTAGTTCACTAGTCTACTAGCCGGTCCTAAGCCTGGAAAAAGAGAGAGAATTGAACATAGGGCTAGCAATCCTACCTCAGAAAATCAACTCAGTCGTTAAGGTGACTACATGGCACATAAAAGCTCCTTAAAACTACTTATTCTTCTGTGGAATCGGAGAAAGAAAATGACGTGGGCTCTAGAAAATCTGTTTTTGCCGAAGATTTATATCTAATATCACACAGTCTCGAAGGTGTACAGGAGAAAAGCAAAAAGTTGGCAGAAGAAACAGTGAAAACAGGAATTCAGGTGCGCATTGAAAAGACAGAAGTGATGAAGATACGTAACCACCACCACCTGCAACGACAGCCACCAATCCCTATCATTTGAAGAAATTTGAAAGTGGTCACCTCTTTCACTTATCTAAGTAACATGGCTTCAAATATGAGTAGCACAGAAAAGGACGTCAAAGGTCGGTCATGTCAGAAAGCAAAAGAAAGATTCTGGCCTTAAACACTATTATCAAGTCATTTACTCAATATAGATCAGTGATTCAGCGCGTAACGCAAAGCATTTCCAACAATCTGCTGAAGATTTTCATCAACAGCTGCCTTCTCTCAACATTGATGATCAGATGCCCAGAAAGAATTGGCAACAGGAACTATAGGGACGAACTAATTAAGGACCTGTTGTCCAACAAACATCTAGAAGGAAATGAAGAAAGATCGGATACATGCTGACTAGACCGTCGAGTGACGTCACGCATTAGGCTGTCCCTCTAGTGGGAAACGACAAGTTGGGCGTCCGAAGGTGACGTGGAGAAGATCGTGTGATGAGAAGGCTAAAGATTATGCTGACTCGTAGAGCCAGCTAGAGGACTGCAGAGAAAAGAGTGGAATGGAGATATGCTGCTGAAGTCATATGTTCCACTAGGAATCAAAAGAAATAGTAATGTATGAGATAAATTAGGAATTATAATAGTTAACTAAGTAAAAGATCTTACCAAGGCAGGTTTAGAGTGATCACTGCTTACTTCTATACAGACAGACCAAGTTCATAGACCCTAAGCTGTTCAGCTGCAAGCATTTTTCTGTTTGTTTGTCTGCTAAAATCAGTGATTTACTCGAAAGCCTCAAAATCATATCTGTAGGTGGTAAGAAACTTTTTTATTGAATTATTCAATTTCTTAGCTTCAGCTTTTTTCAGTCACTTGGCCAAATGCTCGATCATGTGATTAGGCAGTCGCCTTTCTATCTGATCCGCAACTGCACTCAAGCTGATATACGCAGTGATAAGTGTGAGACGTTGGCAACCGGTCTCTCTCACAGATTGTTGGACTACTAGCCTGGTGATGTTGACGAATATCAAATACATGAATGCTTACTACTTATGCCCAGTCCTAAAATCTCATCTTTCCAAATTAATTTTTATTTATTTCATTTGTTTTTCGTTATTTAAATATGAGAAGTCAAGTTCTGTGTCGTACATTATTTTTGACTTGCTTTTTCCCCAAATTGCTGAAATAAGTAAAACGTAACACTATTATGATTGTTTACAATATAAAGGAGAAACTGCAAATCTAAGAGTTTTTCCATAAAATAATATTGAGTAATGGTTGTGGTACAATAATTCTTATTAGGTACCTGGAATTGTTTCACACTAGATTGAAATGGCTGACAACCACTACTAGTGCGATACCTGCAGAACATGATAAACTTGAAGGAGTAAATGTTTCCGTAATAAAAGAAGACCAAATGCATCGAGAAATTATAGTGGTTTTGAGAGTTTTGGTAGCACACATAATGTATAATAGGATTTCAGAGAAGCAAGCAAGACCCTAAAACAGTAGTTGTTAACTGGGAGGCGCTGCTGAGCCATGATGAAGTGTAATAAAATATTCTTAGCGTTTTTAAATTTTCGATTGTTGCAAGGATTACTACAATCCTGGGGATGCGTTAGTTCACTCTTACGATATTGTAAGATATGAACTCTTCACAAATATGATAGTATTAGCTTGATAGTGTTTGAGCGATAGTTTCTGAAAATGGGGAGGTTCCTTTTAGTGCATACAAATAACTGTCTAGGAAATACTATCCAGTCATAATTTTGTAAGAATGGAAAGAGGTTTCCAAGTGTTAAGTGATATATATATATGTATATATATAAATGTATGTATATATACATATATATGTATATATATATATATATAACCAGTCATGCGTTGGTGGCACAGTAGTTAGAACGCTCGCCGACCATGCATATGGTCCGGGTTTCGATCCCCGGCCGACGCACTCCTTTACCTCACTAAGCCAGAAATAATGCTGGTGAAGAGGAAAGGTTGGGCATGAGGCTAGCAACCCCATCCTGTAAAATAAGCACTGCTACAGAAACTTCAAGCCACTAGCTTGAAGCCTTATGTTCCAATGGGGAACGTGAAGGGAAAAAAACAAATCATAGCAAGTACGTTTTTATTCAAGGTATGTAGATGATACATTTGTTGAATATGATGATACCCATCATGCAGAAATACTGCTGCAGAAGTTCAGCAGTGACCATTCGGACATAAAAGACGTAATATCAAGGACGTTTCTAGCCACCAAACTGATCCTTCTGTATAAAACAACCTGTTAGATTACATAGTTCAAACTAGCTCAATTCCCGGCACTCATCAGCTCCAACTGAGTTTGTGAATTTACATGTACATGCAGTAGCAAGTATGTAGGAGGAATGGAGAGACATTTCTACGAGGATTATTGAGCATGAGCACAAGCGTCTACGTTTTAAGGGTCCAACATCACTTAACAGCGCTGCAGCTTGGAACTTGGCTGATACAAGGCACCGGATCAACATAAAAGAATCTATTTAGGTAGTAAAGAGAAGAAGCACTTCATATCTACTTCGAACTACTGAAGCTGTGACCATCTGAAGAGCTAAACTTGAATTATGTGTACGAAAAGAGACTGGTACTAACTACTGTTACTATTGTGGTAAGCACAGACTCTTTTACCTTGACTTTTCGAAATTTCACTTCATTTTTATGACGTAACTCGATAATTGCATTCATCTGCTTACTTACTAATTCTTAATACCTTTGCTATTCTTAATCTCTTTCATTTCGGTTAAATAACTTTGCACATGATTTTATAGGCGTTTCCAGTTATGCTTGAACTACCCTTGAATTTCAGAACATACTTCTATGTCTAGCATATTGTCTCTATTTTGGTCATAAGTGATTACTCTAACTTCCCGCATAGTTTGTATCTCGTCACATTTTCGGAACATTATTTTCCTTTTATAAAATGAACTGGCTATTAAATGAAAGTATGTTTAGATTATTTCACAATCATTGATTATATAGTTTGTTATTCGGGTTGTACGCAGCTGATGAAAATTCTAAGAGAAAATACCTTCATCATATTCTACAAAAGAAGTTTTTATTGCACTATTTGAAATTATCAAGTATTGATTAGCAGCGGTTCGATTGGTTACACGTTTAATCACGAGCCGACATCAGTTAGAGGACCACTGGAAAACTAGGGAATACTGATTGTCTGTTTTGTCTTAGTTTGAGACTCCTTAGCAGTACTCGCTCACCAAGTCAGGTGAGAGAGCAATTATTAACCGACGATATTGGCTGGAGGTTGCAATATATTTATATATCGCGAATTTGCAGAAGTTGGAATTCATGGCCATCCAATGGAGTCTTAATGGTTGAATGGTCTACGAGCTCAGCCCGTAACCCGAATTTCCCGGATTCGAACCCTTGTGTGTTCGAACAGTCATAGACGGGGTTGAAACAGCTATTCAGTACTCCGTGGTTTTCCAATGGTTCTTTAAGTTTATATCAGCTCGTGATGAAAACTGTCGTTCATATATATTTCAAGGGAACTAATTCCATGAAATATTGATTACCTATAGTTGAATCAGATTTAACCACTTTCATAGACACTGACTAGTTGACCCAATGTTGTAGCACTGTAAGTTCGAGATACGATTTCTATGTTTCACTGTCAGTAGATCGTTGAAAATATACGTTTGCAATATTAATGAGTATGTCTTCTTGGAATTACCAGTTTGGGTCTGGGAAGAAATTTCTAGGAAGCTATGAAACTTTCATTATTGTTAACCTTATTCGTGAGAAGATAAAGCGAACATAACAGTAATATAAATACTGAAAGAAATATCGCTGTATACGCAGCATATCTGTAAGTAGTATAAATCCATTAGTACTCTTATTTGTCATTTTGATGCCATCTATTATGTCACCTTTTGTGGTTTTTCAGAGGAAATCCCGGTTTGGTGTAATTTGTTTTATTAGCTAATGGTTATCCGGAGAACTTTATCACTTATCGCAGTAAGGATAGACCACATCTCGAAAAGACAGCTTCTGTACCAAAGAAAGCTATCTTTGTTAACCTACCATTCAAGGGCGGCCAGATTATGCAGTTGACAGCTCAAAGACTTCGGTCAGCCATCAAACGCACATTCTACGCCGCATCTGTTTTTCTCATTTGCCGAACATTTTCGATCCCTGTACCTACGATTAAAGGACGAAATTCTGTGGACTTCACTTCAAATTGTATCTACAAGTTCACCTGCAGCTGCGGTGACACCTATATAGGTAGAACCAATAGAATGTTTCAATGTCGTTGAAAAGAACATGTTCCAAAATGACTACTAAATCATGTAGAAAATCCCAATGCAATCAATCTGAAAAGAAATCCAGCATCATCCATTGCAAAACACATTAATGTCTGTTCACAAAATCAGTATTAATGACTGTTTCACATAACTCTAATTCAAGGTTATTGAAGGTGATGGAAGCACTTTGGATTAATCACATACAGCCTAAACTGTGTGTACAAAAAACAATAGACTTCAATCTTCGCCTACCATGGACAACATGACCTATCTAAATATGATTGGTCATTAGTATGTACTTTTGTTTTTTATTTAACTGAGTAATTGTCATGAACTTTATTTTATTATTGTTAACCATGTTAGTTGTAAAGCTGATGTAAAGAAAGTATGAAATGATATCATCTGGCGAAATTTGTCTTCTAAATGCCTTATTCTAATTTGTAAATGTCTGATATACTACGGTAACAACCATAGGTTTGATTCGGAGTGGCTCCTGTCGACGAGCCATTTCACATGGTGGCTAAATTGAAAACTTGACTGACAGGTATAGACACATGACATTAGTTACTGTCTAGTGTTCAATCAAAGAATTCTTTAGAGTCCTACAAGAGGTCAATCGTGAACTTGAATAGCTGAGCGGTAATTTCTCAATCTGCAAGACTGAGTAACCCAATTTCGAATCTCAGGAGGGACATGAGTATCTTAAAGATTACAGATACGCTTTGTTGACTGTTGATTGTCAAGAAGCACGAAATCCAGGTCTAGATAGGGCACCCTGACGACTGTCTCCAACCATCTTACAATTTATTTCTCTGTTTAAGAGCAGTTTACTGTTTTAGGCCTTAGGTACATTAGTGACTATGATATTTTTCGAAAAGTGAGGAAAAAAAAGACATTCTGTTTGTTTTCTGTCTTATAATAATTATAATTATTATTACTGATAGTGCTAAAATCATTATGAATCAATTGCACAGTATAATAAATAAATAAATAAATAAGTAAATAAATAGATAAATAAATATAACACTGGTTCACTTTGAAATAATAATCTAAATGCACTGCAACCATAGATATGGAAATAGCACTACATTTTGTTTTATGGTGATAATAACAATTTTGTTATTTTTTATTACCCATTTATGCACACATAGATAGGTAACTCTGTCATCAGTAATTCCTTTTTTTAACAACCAATCAAAATAGAAAGATAGAAAAAGAGACAACCAATCAATCGATCACCTGTCAAATGAGGCGGGACAGATAAATGAGCACAATGTTTACATAAATAAATAAATAATACTTGAAATTATTAATGCTGTAGTACACACAATTTCTCTGATGAGTACAGATGACTAGGCTGAAGAAAGTGAACAGTTGAGTTATTATTTAGGTTGTGTGAGTTTGTGTGTGCATGTGTGTGTATGTGTCGATATTTGTTAGAAATCTAAAAAAATCTAAATACTAAGATGGAAGAAAGAAGTGAAAACGGAAAAAAGTAACCAAAATATCATAATAACAATAATAATGATGACACACGACTTCTCGAAATTACTGAACATGAATATATGTATAAAGGAGTAGATAAGTAGGCTAGTAAATTAAATAGAAAAGTCAAAATATGTAGAAATCTGTTGTACGTACACACTGGAATAATGGAATCAGAATGAAGAAGAATAGAAAGCATGATAAATTAATCAATAATCAGGATATCTTATTTGGAAATGGTGATATTAACACAGGTAGAAGTTGTATGGATGTATGTTTATATGTATTGTTACGATTATTGTTGAACTGAAACAAAAGACTCACACTTCTATTACTCTCAGAGTTATTTTGTAATCAGTCTTACAAAACATGATAGAAAATAA
This sequence comes from Trichobilharzia szidati, assembly GCA_944472155.2. NCBI lineage: Eukaryota > Metazoa > Platyhelminthes > Trematoda > Strigeidida > Schistosomatidae > Trichobilharzia > Trichobilharzia szidati. The sequence continues at coordinate 92,635,357 of OX235271.1, read as the reverse complement.
TGTTAGTAATCATAATAATAATAATAATGAGATATCGTTATAGGGATTACTAAGAAGATAATGAAAAATAATGGAAAATGAATAAACTAGACTCTTTTCTCTCTCTCTCACTCGCCTTGTGATTATTGTTATTCATTATTTTTATTTTTATATATATTATGCATTAATCAATTTTTATTTTTATTTTAGTGTACACGTTTAAATAAATGACCATATTTCAAGAGTTGTAATAACAAAGTCAGGTGATGAGGTTAACTGTGGATTATCAAATGTTTCACAACTTTCACTACGTCCATGTAATAACACATCGTCAAGATGAATCGCAGAATGACCTCTAGAATGTAGGGAGAAAACGAGTATAAATTTATATATATATACATTGGAAATCAATAAGTTTATGTCGAAGGTTATTAACTAGGTACATTCTTTAAGATTATTATTATTGCTCACTTGGCTTCCACTCGGAAACCAAGGCTTCAACAGAACATCTTCATTTTCCCCTATTCTCCTCAGTCATTTTTAGCTGCCCTCCCCGATTATTCAATAAGCTCTCTTCTTAGATGGTTGGAGGCAATCGGCAGGAAGCCTTCAACCTAGGTTTCGTGCTAGTTGGCACTCACCAGCCAGTAAGGCGTATCTGCAACGTTGAAGGAACTCATGTCCCTTCTGAGATTCGAACCCGCGTCACTGTGATGGTGAGCTACCTAGAATGGTGGCCACATTACAAACCTGACTGATAGAATTCAGTCTGCACCCAAGAGAGGACTAGACACATCACACTAGTAACTGGAGTCAAATCAAAAAGCTCTCTTCTCTTCCTCACACGATTTCCTCCATGCCACCTCCGAACACAAGGCTAACCCACTGTTTCCTATTCCAGTACCTCTCTATGGCTTGGTGCGTGATGTCACTCAACGGCCTTATCAGCGTGAGTTTAGTCCTTTTCTTCGGTATATTTGCTGAGGAGCAGACTCTTAGTTGGTTCGACCTCAGAGTTCTTTGTTGTTTATCTTTTCTGACCATCTGATCTTCAGCATAGAGCAAAGGCATCTGTTGATAAATGTTTGAAGCCATTTAGAAATACTTTTGGTGATGCACTCACAAGGCCTCTGAACCATATAGTCAAACTAATTAAATGATCGAAATCAATTAGAAAAGAAGAGATTCCAATGTGTACTTCACAGATTGTAATTGAAGTTTGTGGGGGTTATGATCCATATCTTCACATATGCTTCAATAAACTTTCAAAAAAAATACTCTCGAATTGTTTCTTTTCCCCATGAATAAGCAAATGAAAAGACGTCCGCAAAGTTCAACTTTAGATCCCCAAAAGGTGCTGAATCACCAATGACCCTGGAAATGACAGTCGTACTAAGAGGTAAATCTGGTCCCCTAACTCAACTGTAACGCTAATCAACTCCAAACATTTCCCCAGTTAGATTAATGTAAACCTAAACTTGATTATGGTTGACTGGATCATGCAGCAGACTGTGGGGAGTGAGAAAACAGGAATACTCCTGGCCAACAAGAAGACACCAGAAAATTTGGACTTCTCAGATGCTTTACGTCTTATGCCACACAAACTCGAAGATTTATATGCGAAGAATAACAAGTTGCCAGTGGAGGCAAGCAGAAGAAATTCAAGTGTACATAAAGAAGACAGAGGTGGTGAAGATAATTAACGAAGAACAACAAGCGCCAATCATTATCAACGGAAAGAATTTGGAGGTCACTTCAAGCAACTTGTGTGGGCAACATCGTTTCAATTACAGGTGGCATGGATGAGGATGTCAAAGGCAGGCAGGATTGGAAAAGCAAGAAAGACCTTCATTAATCTAAAATCATTGTGGAAATCTGCTACACTATATGGTTCAAAGGCTTTATGCATCATGCAAAGCACTTCTAATAGCCTGTTGAGGATTTCCATCAACAGATGCCCTCGTTCCATACTGATAATTAGATGGACAGTCAGAAAGATTTAGCAAGAGAGAACTCTGGGAACGAACCAACCAACAAACTACTGCCCAAAGTACATATAGAAGGAAATGAAGATACATTGGACACATGCTGAGAAGAGCGTTGAATGACATCGCATACCGGACAGATCCTCGAGTGTAACCCGAATGGAAAACAAAGAGCTGGGTATCGTGGAGTGAAGTGGAAGAGATCATGTGCGGAGGAAATTAAAGTTTATGGTCAATCGTGGGATCAGCTAAACAGGATTATAGAGAACAGGATAAAATGGAAACGAGCTGTTGAAGTCCCATGTTCTATTAGGAACCCAAGGGAATAATAATAAAGTCTAACATGTCTTCATCCTAAAAGTAACTTCGATTTACCTCTAAACTAACCGGATATCCTATTGAGTATCACCACACATCATTCATCACTTTTCTGATAAACACAGTGTTATTTACCTAGTCTCATCGCCTTGCTCTGACTGAGTGTTCCAAAGTCATCCGCACTTTCGTGCCTGTTGGGAGTATAAAGTCAAACTTCGCCAAGAAAGTGAATAGGTCTCAGCGTTTTTGGATAAAAACGTACAAGGGGAAATCTAGAGATCTCATTTTTGGAAGAGATTCAATAAAAAGTACCGTCAACGAAATCAACTCAAGCTCTCTGAAATATTAGAGGTAATCGTTCAGTCCTGACCATCTAGACTAGTGTATGCTGACCAAAATCTGTCATTCATTTATGAAACAGAATTATTAACCTAAAGGAAGCGAAGCTGTTTATCGTGATCCAAGTATGATTTGATACTGAATTGTGGACATCATATCTTCAAGGCAGTTAAGAGTGAAACAAACTAAAACACATTTTCATCTTTCTACAGCGTGCTCACTGTGAAAACTGTTCATCCTTAGTTCCCTAATGCACTAATAAGTGTACTGTACCGAAAACTTATCCGTAAATATGCATGCAGAATCCTACACGAAAATCGCTTCTCAAGTGGAAAACGTATCAGGTGACAGAATTCAATTAGGGTTTGATAAATAAATGTCTGCTGTAACATTAATGTCATGTGAGTTGGAATAACTTTATTAGCCAATAGGACGAAGATTTTATATTTTGACCTATCACATTTTAACCAATCATACTTTTGCTAATTATTTTTCTTCGTTACTAATAGTTACCTACTGGTTTGAAAATAGAG
>OX235271.1:92446670-92631703 GCA_944472155.2 Trichobilharzia szidati | reverse complement strand
GCTAGTAATGCCCGTCGGGGGAGACGATGGTTAAGCATGCGCAGCACGTGACCTAACCATCTTAATCTATGTAACTTCATAGCCTCTTCGAGTGATTTTCCCTCTTTGCCCAACACTCTACGCCTAACGTCAACATTACTTACCTTATTATACCACCTAACGCGAGAGAGATCGTAAACATCTGTGGTCAAAAACAGACAGTCAGTCATAGTTTGACCCGGATCACAGATATTGGTATTGTCTTTTGTCGTCAAGTCGCTAGTATAAGAGTGTTTTCTCTAGGTTTTTTTGTTCACTAAATGTTACTAGTTATCGGTGACTTAAATATGGAACTAATCCATAAAGGCAGGCATAATTGATTCTGGGATTTGTATGGGTATATCGAAGCGAACTTGCAAACTTTTAGAACATGCATATTATAATTAATTTTATTTGTGCGAATGCATTTTGGCTTATGTCTTTGTTGGTGAGAAATCTCCTTTCTTTAAAGCTTGTATGAATGTGTAGAATCACATGTTTATTTATTTGTAGAGTGTCTTTTTGAACAAAAATTAAATAGGAATTTATTTTACCGCATATTTATTTTAAAGTACAATTTCTTCCATATGTGAACAAAGCATGTTTGATTATTTATTGAAAGAGAGAGAGAGAGAGTGATTACTTTGCATGTATGTGTTTGTGGTGTGTGTGTATTGGGAATTTTCTTTAGCATAAAATACTTTCTATTCTTCTTCTACGATCTGGTAGCTTTTGTACAAGAAAATGTATATTGTAAGCTAACATTCTTGTAGTATTTAATCTCAGGAGCGCTTAGGATTGTTTTTGTTTGGTCAGGTGATGTATCCTATTCTGTAACAGCTGTCTAACACAATCTGTTCATTTCAATTAGGAAGGGGGGGTTGTTTAAAAATATAAAATATGATATAATGTCAACTACTGAACAGTAAACGTTGCTTTACGTTCAAAATGAGGTAGTTTAGTGACACATAAGTGTTCGATTTCAGGTGTTAGCTACTGAATATTTACTGAGGATATGAAGCCTAAGGTTGATACTTTGTTTCCACTCGAAGGCCTGCTGCGTGATGTCAGTGTGTGTCCAGTCTATCCCGGGCTATTGAAGAAAGACTATACCTTATTACGCAGGATGTTAAAGGTTGTCAGCAGGGTAAGCAACGTGCCACTTAACCAGCTTGTTAATATTCTGGTTGACAGGCACATGGACTCATGTGAAAAATGGGCTAAATCCATTTTATCTAACTCACACCACCCTCTTCATTTACAACTCTCACCTTGCATCTCATCAGGCAAAACCAGAAGCTTATATGGAAAACTATATGCTCGCACTAGGAAGTACAAAAAGCTCAACCATACCCTACTTAGCTCGTGTTCTGTGCGATAAAGAAAGCATTAGGCGTGATTCCTATAGCTTATTAAATAGTCAGTAGAACAACTGGATCTCGTCTTTCCAACTCATATCATTTATAGGTACAACGTTTTCTTTCTTTCTTTCCTTTCCTTTTCTCTCTCTCTTTTTTCTGTTATGTGCTGCTTTGTTTCTTTCTTCCACTTACGCCAGTAAATATGATAGCACCTACTTTTCTAACACCTTCAAACACTGTTCAATTTTGGCTTGCTACCGACATGCCGATATGTTGTTGTCATAACGAACTGAAATTTCCTTAATCTATGTAGAATTCTATTTATTGATAATGTACTAACTGGATGCAATACTGTAGTAAACAATGCTGAGAATTCCATTCTGTATCACAAGTACTGTTATGGAATAAAGCAAATTATTATTATTAAAATGTTTTTGGCAAATTAACTGTCTTCTATAGTTCCTTGTTGCTGATACTTTTTGGCCAGTCATCTAATCATCAGTATTAGGCAATGGCTGGTTGTTGGAAATGTATTTGGTAACATGCACTCCAAGTCTCTGAAGCATATCGAAGCGCAGTGACACTTGATGTTAGTGTCGAAAATTTGGATCTTGTTCGTTATGCCAAGTGATATAGTTCTCCACACTGATTTCCGAGTGGTGAATGCCTCTTTTGCTTCCTTACTCCTCACTAGCTTTAACATATCCTCATCCCTGTCGCTTGTAAGTGAGGTGGTGCTGCTGAAGTGAGATTTCTCCCCTTGATAGTGATTGGTGTTTGTTGTAATTTAGTCGGGTATCTTCGCCTCCTGTGTCTTCTCTGTATACACCTGAATTCCTGTTTCGGCTGGCTCTTCTGCCAACTTGTTGGTTCTCACCTGTAGATCTTTGAGTTTACCTAACTATGAACAGAGAAGGGTGTAACTGGAGGTGACCATTTCCATGTATTATAGTAAATTTAAAGTGTGTATTATCTGCGCTTAATGATACCTGTGAAAAGTTTCTGAATTGAGGAATGAATCCGTTTATTATGAGTATCTTTATATATTTAAATAATACAAATCAAATAATTGGTGAGATTACGGAAGTAATTCTACTCGAGGTATAACGTAAACAACCACTATACATATACTTGAAGTATATTCACACTTGTTGTGTTTTCCTTCTTCTAATGCTAAATTTGTTGTAATTTTCAGATAACCCATAATTGTTTGGATAAATAAATAAATTTTTACTTTGTATGATTTCGTCCTTCTAGAATGCATCAAAATCGTTCCTTTCTTTCGAATACTATTAAAGGACAACCGTTGAAACCTCAGTCTCTTATCCTACCTACAAGTCAAAACTTGCAAGTCGGTCATGAATCGAATCCCTCAGTATCTATAAATGGACCGTGTAGTATTGAGTATTTATCCGTCAGTGATTTACAGTCACCGAAGTTACCAACGACGCCTACACGATCGGAATCAGAAATAGGTATGTTATCATGAAGCTTTCTCCTGACGGTTTACTTTCACTGATAAACATTGAAATACAAAGGCCTCACAGTTTGACTTAATTCTTATGTGAATACAGTTATTCGCTATTACCCCTTTGTGAACTTGATCAGCTTTATGCATGAGTTGTTGATTGGGTAGCTATTTGCAATACTGTTGTTACTGTTTATACCATTTTTTGACATTTATTTCATAATAATGATACAGTGTCAACTGGATTGTTCTCTGAGGTGGTTAAATTGTTCGTTGTGTGTATTATTATTCCCTTGCGTTTCGAGTGGAACATAGGGCTTTAACAACACATCTGTTTTCTACCATCCTCTTCAGCTGGGTCCGCGGTTGTCCACAATCTCTCATCTCTTCCTCACACGAGCTCCACCATGTCACCCTCGCACCGACGACCCACTCGTCGCTTTCCATCGGGATTCCACTTGAGGGCCTGACAAGTGATATCATTCGATGGCCTCCTCAATGTATGCCCGGTCCATGTCCATTTTCTCCTACATATTTGTTGAGCAATCAGTTCTTCGTTGGTTTGTTCCCAACCAGAGTTTCTTGTTACTAATTCTTTCTGGCCATTTGATCTTCAGTATGGAGCTAGCGAAGGCAGCTGCTGGTGAAAGTCTGCAACTACCTGTTGGAAATCCTTTTCGTGACACTCAGTGTATGTTCCTGACCCGTATAGAAGCACTGGCTGACTTCACATTTGTGTTGAAAATCCGAATCTTGTTCTTTATGCTGACTGAGTCAGTGTAGAAGATTTCCAAACTGCTTTCAGGTTGATGAAGGCGTATCTTGCCTTTCCGATTCTAGCCAGCTTTGACATCTTCATGCGTTCCGCCTATAGTTGAAACGATGCTTTCCACGTAAGTGAAGGAGATAACCTCTGTTGAATCTTCCATTGATGGTGATTGGTTATCTTCATCACCTCCGTCTTCTCTGTGTTCACCTACAGTCCTGTTTCCGCTACCGCTTCAGCCAGTTTGTTGGTTTTCGTCTACAAGTCTTCGAGTTTGTGTGAGGTTAGACATATATCATCTGCGAAATCCAGATCTTCTAGAGTCTTCTTATTGGTGGGCCAGCGTTTTCCTGACTCCTCGCCTCCAACAGTCTGACGCATAATCCAGTCGACCACAATTAAGAATATCATCGGTGATAGTAGACAGTCTTGCCTTACTCCTGTATGCACTTCGAACGCCTCGCTGAATTTTCCGTTGTGGATCACTTGACACGTGGCACTGTCGTATAGCGGTGTGTATGTGGTTATGTTATTTTCCATTACTTGTCTCATTATCTTCGGTTGTACTTTACATTTTTATAAAGGATTCATGAAGTGTCTTCTATTCCTTTGTTCGTTTCCCTTAGCCGAATTCATGATTTCATCAAATAGTGAAGTAAATCATGAGTTTCCTACACCATCTATACGTCATTCACAAGTGGATATACAGCCTCAAGTGAACTTATATACCATTGAAGTAAGCCTGTCTTTTCTCAATTCTCACTTCCTTTAAAGTGAATACATTTCTATAAATAATCTATGATCATTTTTGACTGTTAGCGAATGTCAATTCACGGCATAGCGCGACCGCTAGCCAATGTCTTCGGTGAGAATTTGTCCTCACACCTAACCTGCTGCACCCTACTGGCTACAAATTCCCACTAGGGCCCAAGGTAGCTACCTACCTGAATACGGCCAGTCGCTAGTGAGCATCTAATTGATTTTCAAGTATTGGTTTGCAGGGATTCGATTGATTGGTTACAGGATTTCATCATGAGTTGACATCGTTTAGAGAACCATTGGAGAACCATAGGTAGTTAACTGAGGTTCTAGTGGGAAGTCGTGACCAGTAGGGTGTGGCAGGTCGGGTGTGAGGACAAATACCCGCCGAAGATATTGGCTAGTGGTTGCGCTATGTCGTGATTTGGCAGAAGTCGGAATTGACGGGTTGGCCATTGGATTGGGTCCCAGTGGCTTAATGGTCTACGAGCTCGCTGGCCAGAAGGTCCTGGGTTCGAACCCCAGTGGGTGCGTACTGATGAAGAGTCCCAAAGTAGAACGAAACAGCTGTCCAGTACTCCCTGGTTTTCCAGTGGTTCTCCAACTGATGTCAACTCATGGTGAATCCTCAAAACATGAAGATGCTGACATTCAGCATAGAGTGTTGGATAAGGTGAGTCGGCCTACGAAGAAACCGCTAAAGTGTAAAACGTCAATGAGAAATTAAGCAGTTTTCATGATTGAGAAAGGAATTTCCTTTAACGCTCGCTGACCCATAGAAATTTACAGATTTTAAAGATGAACCCATTCAGTAATCGGATTACTTTATAAAAAAATTATTGCTTAAAAGTATCACAAATAGGCACAAAATCGAGTACTGTTGGACACTGTAGAGCAATTTTATCCTTTTGGTTGTAGGCATTAAGATTCGAAAAGAAAGAATAACTACCCCATCCTTGTTTCGTGTCTGCCAGAACCCATCAACAACTCCAGGGGAACTCCTATTCCTTACTTACGATTACAAACCGAAATCAACTAGTAACAAAGTCAGTGACTTAAATAACTTGACGATAAAAGCATTGACTTCAGCACTGAATGAAAGAAGTTTTAATTTGAAAGTAATAAAAGTTCCCCAAACGTTTTAGATAAATGTCGACGAGTACCGAAAACAAATAACCAGAAATAATTAAATTTAGCTTTACGTATAAGGCTTTTCTCAAAGTATTCAGTTGACTGGACTTTCTAGCTTTTTATATTGTTCGTTTACTTCGAGTCAATGGAACGTTTCCCTGACAAAAGTGTCAATTCCTGAGACTCAGAAACCATGTAAATTCACTTTCATCGACACATTTGTAGTAAAATCAAATAAGAGTGCTGATATTAGGCTTCTCTAACACCGTTGCAGATTTTCTTGTAACTGGTAATTGTAAATCTGTGAGTTTTTATGGGTCTTACACATAAAGAAACATACTATCAGGGTGTAATGCAATTATGAACTGCAAATCTGGTTAGTGATCATTCATATTGTTAAAGTAATGTCAGTAGAAAAGTGTTGAGTTATTGTTGACTAACTTAATGCAGGATTTACACTCGGTTTACTTATTTTGTGCTCACTTTCACTTAATTAGTTCCTGTCTAAATACAATTGCTCATTTTCCATGTGTATCTTTATTTTATCGCATATTTAGAAGACGTATTCCACTGAGCACTTAGTGCCATCTACTTCTTATGCACCACCGTCTGCTAGGAATGCTTCATATTTCCAACTTGATACTAACTTAGGCAGTCATATTACCAGTCCACCACTGGAATGTTCCAGTCGCGTAAATATCTTAAATGTCACTACTGAAGACGATCACTACAGATCTCCAGAAATTCAATTCTGTGAATGTATGCATATATCAGAAGACTTGAACTTAAATCCTGAAGATCATGTGCATCAATCTACTTCAACTCCGGCTAACACACAGTTATCATTCAGTCTGGATGATGAGTGAGTTTGTAACAAATTCTTTTTTTGTGATTGTGTTTGAATAAATCTTTAAATATTCCCACTTTTAATATTACAACAAGACATATAAGCGAACAATATTGTTTTCAGTTAGATCTTCTTCAGGCTTTACTCTAATGTACATAGATTTATATTTAAAAACTTTTTTAACCAATGACGGTGATTTTGTGGATCAAATTAATAATAATAATAATAAAGTGGTAAATGTTTTGAACGTAGTTAATAACGCTGATTATAATGATAACAAAATATTGATAATAAGGTTTATGCAGGTGGCGATAAGAATGACAAAGGTAGTAATATATGTATATGTAGACAATTCAATAAATAAATTAGGTCAAATCTTAAGAGTTACGTAACACTAAAGGTGGAGTGGACAGATAATCAGAGTTTAAATAAATATCATAAAAGTACGAAGGAGATGGAAAATAACAAAGGGTGTGAGGGTTTTGAATAGAATTCACCTAGGCTAAGAGAGAGAGAGAGACAAAGGTAGAACAAACTTCTTTTGTATGCAAAGACTAGGATTGTTCTCTCGGATTCACATAGCTTCGGCTATGTGTAAAAGACGGATTCGAATTCCGTTCGAAAGGCTCGATGGAATGCGATAGATAACTTTGAAGGCACTATTTTTGTCCACTTGGTGACCGCTATCAATCAAATGAGCCAAAATAGAAATTCTTACAAATTTTATCTGACCTTTTCCGAACCTTGAAGGAAGATGCTCATTAATGCGTTTGTTAATCTGTCTAATGTTGTCAGTGGTATTTTTGTTACTAGGATTTTTCTGCAGCATTTATCTGCTGCTAAAGGGATATTACTCATATTTCCCAGGTTAAAACGTCTACTATTGAGTTGCGCAGTAAAATACATCATAACTGAGTCTTTACCCAAATGGATTAAAATCTGGCGATGATTTGTTTTGTTCAAGGTGATGATTATCTGTAGTTTAGAAAATAGACAAAAACTGAGGTTTATTCAATCTTTTTTTTCAGCCGAAATCTTGATCTACTTAGATAAATTAGGATGTATTTGAATTCTGGTTCATAGGGAGTAAAAAGACAGTTGTAGCGAAGAAAATTTTCTTATTCTTAGCATACATTACTTAAGTTCTCAGTAAAACATAGAGTTTCAGCGGTACACCTCCGACTGACTGACTGGTTTCAACATAGAACTTTGCACCGATGTGCAGCAGTTCGAGTCGCCTCAATTCACTTAGCACACAAAGCGAGAGAAAAAAGTGAAAAGAAACGCAAAATAGAGACAGTAAACAGAGATATGAGGCAAAAAGAATAGTAATATCGAAGAGCGATGTAGTTTCATTGGGTATTATAGGTCACAAGGAGAACGATTCTGAGCCAGATCACCGATTGTCTCCAACCTTCATTGGTTTTTACCGTCCCGAGGACCCCAACTAGGAAGTCTACATCTTTTTACGTGGCTTAGACTAACTGTTGTGTATTTCATTGACTGATTCCATGTTTTGGTTTGACCACCACTGACTCTTTTCCAACCTGAGCCTATGCGTACACCTCCAATTCACTCGATTTTATGCCATCAGTTTTAATAAGCTCTTCAATCTCCCAGAAACTTTAAATTTTTTTGGCCTTGATCTGCTTACTTTCGCTATTGTTGCAGCTTCATATTTCTGTATTTCTTTACAGTGCTGTCAATGATTCATTACTCATGCCGCCAGAAAATTCCAATTTCGAATCATCTTCTAATGAAGTTTGTGAAACTTTATTAAACTGCAGAATTTCTAATATGCAGTCAGTGGATACAGATCCAATAAACTGTGACAGTTGTTTACCTACTGGTGTAGGTCACTGTTTGCCAGCTTTACAGAATGTTTCAATCTGTACGCCTTCTTCACAAGTGAGTTCACTAGCGTTGTTTGATGAAATTAAATTTTCTGTGGATATAAGTTAACAAGCAAATTATTTGTCTAATTAAAATTGAATTTATTTCATCTTTTTAAGCAGCGTAATAAACCCAGAGATGATATTCTCTATCCGTAGAACATCAGACTTTTCGAGCCGTCATTGCACAACTTTTGGTCAAAATGCAGTCAACAAATATTTTAGCGCTGTGTAACCGATTAGTCATACTTGTCGTCTGAATTATAATGTCAGTTGTAATGTGAGAATTGATACAGATGAACACTATGCAAAACAGTCTTACAGGAGGTCAATCGCGGGCCGGAATAGCTCAGTGATAATGTCTCTGACGGTAGCAGTAAGTGACCCGGCTTCGAATCTCAGAAGGGATATGAGTTGTTCCTTCAAGGTTGCGGATACGCCTTGATGACTGGTGAGCGCCAAGTAGCATGCAACCTAGATCGAAAGCTTCTTTCCGATTGCCTCCAGCCATCTTATTATTATTATTGTTTCCTTTAGTTCCTAGAGGAACAAAGGGCTTCAGCCGCACATCTCCATTGCATTCGGTTCTCTGCCAACGTTTTCATCTTGCTTCACGTCTGCCCATATGTCTTCATCTCCTCTTCACATGACCTCCTCGAAGTCACCCTTGCACTGACCACCAACTCGCCACTTCCTAGTCGGGTTCCACTTGAGGGCCTGTCTTGTGATGTTGTCACCTGGTGGTTTTCTCAGAGTATGGCCAGTTCACTTCCATTTCTTCCTGCATAGTTGGTTCCTGCTGGGTTGGTTCGTTCATTACCAGAGATCCCTGTTGCTGATCTTTTCTGGCCGGCCATCTCATTGAGTGACGACAGCTGTTAATGAAGGTCTGTAGTTTGTTTGAGATGCTCTTTATGACGCGGCGAGTCTCTGATCCGTATAGTTAGTATCACTGACTTCACATTGGAGTTGAAAATCTGGATCTTATTTTTCATACTGAGTACTGTTGACCTGCACACAGACTTGAGAGTAGTGAAAGCTTGTCTTGCTTTTCCGATTCTTGCTTTGATATCCTCGTCAGTTACGTCCAGCTGTAGTTGAAACGATTCTTCCCAGGTAGGTAGGTAAAGGAGGTTGTTCCTTTATGCTGATTGTTGTCTGTTGTTGTTATTGCTGTTGGCCAGGAATCTTCATCATCTCCAACCATCTAATATCGACAATTCAAAGATGAACAGATTTGAAATTGTGAACTAGTAGTTAAGAGTCAGTTGTTTGAATAATCGTCTGCAGCTAATCCTTGTTGCCTGGGCATTTCTAAAAGATTCACATATGATGTTTTCGCCATTTGAGTTTATTATCGATATAAGAATAAAACTTGGGCACTGTGGTAGAGTATAACTCCATTATTTATTGTCCTCAGTATTTCCAATTTCAATTAAGGTGGATAATGTCCACTACGAGATGTCATTTCTAAATTCACCTTAGCAACACTATAAATTTTCAGTGATTTAATTTTAATGACCCTGTGTAGTATAAAAATAATATTCATCATTTTTCAGTTTAATTCCTTTTAGCGATGCGTTTATATGATTTCGTTGAACTCAGTAGAATAGATCATGTGTATAAAATGTACCATCGGATTTTACTTTTAAAAGGATATCTACAGTGATACGGATTGCCTTGTCCGCTTACAAGTTTATTTCTGATTATTTAATGACATTAATTTGTCTTTGGCATCAAATATAATATTGTTGGGTGCACTTTTCCTATCAAAAACTTTTGTATTTCTACGCGAACTACTAATGAGTAGTCTAACGTTTTGAAAAAAATTAATTGCTCAGCGAATAATAATACCTATCCATACTTCCACGAATAAGAAACATGTATCTGGAGGTTTCTATGCTCTTGCAGATAAAAATGCCTTTCATTATCCAGGGATTTCACATGATCCTACTTCTCAAGTGTTATAGATGTTTTTGGGGAAATGTCCTGTAGTTTCGGCTAATACATCTTAAAATGAAGAAAGTGGAAATCAATTCATAATTCAGTTTTCATTAGAAGTCTTCTATACGTAGTTTATTGACTGAATTAGACAAATCTTTGGTCACATCACGATTGGTCTCCATGGTCTCCAACCATTGATTTTTTAGAATATAGAGGATCTCAGTCGGACAGTTTACATCTGTCTATGTGGCCGAGACGAACATTGAAAGGCTTAATTAGTTGATTCTTTGTTTTGTTTTGATCACCCTTAACTGTTTTCTAATCCAATCATATGTCAGCTAACATTGCTAAATAAGGAAGATGATGGCTTGTAACGTGTCATAGTCATTTGAATCGGTGTAAACTCACAAAATAACCGATCGACTTGCCCTCCTTAGCAAACACTCAACGCCTAACCTCAGTATTACTGACAATGTCGTACCACTTAATATGAAAGATACGACATAAACACCTGTGGTCAGAGACAGCTAGCATCCTTCCACCTACTTTCAGTGGCCACATCTAAGTTATAAGAAGGACAGAGCGAACTGCTACGCAATACACACATCCATCGATCGATAACCGGATATCATATCTACTCCGAAGATGGTGTAAGTTATAAAATTTTGAACGTGCCGTTTGTATGTATGCTGAAATTTCGTCAAGTTAGCTTTGTCAGTTCACTAGGGTCTGTGAAATTCTCCAAAGAAGTGAAGTCAACGTGCTCAACTAGTAGTTGGTGCCAATCAGTCCTGTACTATTGTCTTACATTTGACGAGCGAATCACATGACAACCATATAAGGATTTTTTTCAAAGTGTTCAGCGGACTCTGCATTTCGTCAAAGATAATATTGTCTGCATACTTTTAATCGATGAGACTATTCTTCGTTAACGAATCAATTCCCATATCGGTAAAGTTGATCAGTATTCCGTCCATTAGCAGATCTATATCTGATGGACACCACTGGTTTTTATCGCTTTAGAGAAATTCAACTTTAGAAGGTATAATTTCCCTACTTTTACGATGGAATTAATGAAATATTTGACAATATTTAATATTTGAGATCAAACCACGTTAATCTCTTAAATATAACACGGTAAACAGTTCAGTCTACTCGCAGATTGACACTTTACTTTCTCTTCGTATAATGTGGAAACGTGTAATTAATCGTGAATTTTTCCGTCGCCATTAATAATATTTTTTGAAATTGTGTGAAATTTTTAAGAAATTATTTTTATCCGTTATCACTCATAAATATCTTGTAATGATATGCTGAACTTTGATCAAGATTAGGCACATTTCGAATATTCTGTGTGATGTTCAAATCACTTATTTACGTGGATGACGATACATACTACTGACTGATAAAAACGAGTAGTCTCATACCAGTCACATCCACCAATATTGCCTGCTGGCCATATTAAAGTGATTTAAACACTGGACGATGGCTGTTTCTCTCAAATCAGAGTCGAGCTCATCAGTTGTGTGCCCAGCAACTTGGACGAACTGATAATACTTTAAATCAAATCCGCAATTTGCAATTTACTCAGTACGATGTGTAGATCCTTTCGATCCGACTAGCAAACACTGCTGGTTGATGTGAGTGGTGTTCAGCTACTGTCAACAGTATACAGCATCATACATCTGTGCTTGTTTTCGTGATTGCTGCTTATGATCTGAAGGAAGGAACGAAAGAAGGTTTCCTCTCTTTCGGACTGAATTGGAACATTCTATTATGTATACCCAAATATACCTACACATGCAAAAGCATGTGAGGTCGTTGTAGATATAGTGTGAGTTAGAGTCTGTAGAATTTAGTTTTTTTTTCAATTATGGTCACTTGTAAGTTCTGCCCATTCATGAGAATGATTTACATCGACCAAAGTGGCGTCCCCTTCGAATCAGAATCCAGGAACACAAATTAGCTGTGAAAAGACATGATATATATTCCCGTTTCATATCAATGCATGTGGATAATTATGAACATCATTTTGATTGGGATAATGTCAACATTTTAAACAGAGGAAATACCAAAAATTGACAGAGAATTCTTAGAAGCCTGGTACTCATGCGAATATGCGATTAAAAAACATGTTAATATAGACCAAATTTACCACCAACTAATAAAAAGTAAATCATGTGATGAGAAAGTTCGAAATTCAAGTCAGTAAAAAATGATCAATACAGAGGCAAATCGACTACCAGTCACAAAGATGGTTACCAGGAAACGCAATTCTGTCATTCATGGGAAATTTAAATCAGTTCATTCGATGCTAAAATTTGCGCTGAAGATGTTGTCTAGAAGGACGACTAAAGCTCCGTAATTAAACCAACCACCAGCTCAGAGAACACAACTAATTGCAAATGGTGTTTTCCATTAATTTTACAATCAAAAATAATGACAATAAACCACTACGTTTGCTAGTACTAATGTAGAAACACTTATGTAGTAGTCTTTTCATTTAAGAAACTTTCTGAATGTAGGGTTGTTTGTCAAATGTAAAAGTTTTGCTTCATTATTTTGTTAGTACACTATATTTATTTCCATTGATAAATCTTATTACTTCTAATATCTAGATTACAACAGAAAATCCTATCGACCCCTTATGGTTCAATGTATATCCATCAATCGATTTCAAGTTATTGGATAGGATTATTTCACCAACCTACAGATCGATTATTTCCCCTAATGGTCAAATTATTCGTTTAACATCGGTGAATGATCCTAATCATGCTGTAAGACCTTCAGCATCGTCTACACTTCCCTGCAGTTTTCTTCATTTGAATTCAAATGATAAAGAGGTAGTTTTTTCGTTGTTATATTCTTAGCTAGAGCATTAGTTATATATTTATTTGTTAATTACGACTAGAAGATATTTTTCTAAAATTTTTTATTGTGATTAAATTTTGCATACATTCGCCTCATTTTCCTCTGTCTTTAATGAATTTTATACACACTTGTACATGAAGCGTAAACAACAAAATTTGGATTTTCAATACAAATGTCAAGTTAGTGTTTCTATATAGTTCAGATATTCAGTGCATAATCGTCAAAAACATTGTGAACAGGCTGCCGAATCTCATCAATAGCTGTCTTCGTTCCATACTGAAGATCAGCTAGCCAGATAGGATTAGCGACAAGTAAATGGAGATGGATTGAACATATGCTGAGGTAACTGTTCAGTGAAATTACACATCAGGCTGACTGACCTTAGAGTGGGACTTGAATGGAAAACGACGAGTTGCGTGTGGCTTTGAGGGTAACATGGAGGGGCTCGTGTGATGAGGAGGTGACAGCCTATGAGCAGTCGTAGAGTCCGCCAAAAAGGACAATAGAGAACATAGTGAAGTGGATATATGCTGTTGGAGCTATATGCTGCACTCAAAGCCTAAGGCAATAATAATATATACACGTAATAGCATCTATCGATTATGGTGAACGAACGTTGTGATTACACCAAGATCATCACTATTCACACTGGGTCTTAAAAGTGTACAATTGTGTAATATACTGTGTTCGACAAAAATAGGTAAATAATGCCTGAAGAAACATCCACTGTCATTTGTTAGTTTAGTTTATTTCTTAGTTTGAATGTAGTAAATAATTTAATTGTTACGCATACAGAATGAATTAAATGGTGTTTCGTATTGTGTTTTTTGAGTTGAAATAGAGGTTTGAATAATCTCCTTACCGTTCACAACAGTGAACAACTACAATTTTTGAAGTTATTTAATACCGTTGTTGTTGTTGACTGTGATATTATAGTTATTTGGTTGAGAATTTTCGTTGGAACAACTGAAGATGAGTTGCAATGGTAGTTTGTTATTTTTATTTTATCACTTTGCCTTCCGGGTGGAACATAGGCCTTCAAGCCATTCAGACCTTTCTACGGACTACTTCCAACTGTCTAAATTGAAAACCCGGTGGATGCATACTACTGATGAGTCGCAAACCAGGACGAAGCACGGCTGTTTTTCAATGGTTCAAGGTTTGAGCAACATAACTACTTAACTGTGAGAAGTGTTTACCGGTCAATTATGTAATTTAGATTTCAGTGTATCAAATAGAAACACACTGACACAGTAATACTCGATTGTGTTCATTGGCTGAAACCTAATTTTGTGCGAATGAAACCTCTATTTTTTTCTTTTTCTTTCATTGTCTAGGCAGCATCATATTTCCCCATACCGATAGTTCAAACACGTGCTGTTCGTTTTGTTTACGATCCATCACTTCAGATAAATGAATATAAAACATTTAGTAATTCACAAATCCATCTTGTCTGCGCTAATGATATTCCACTAGTGTCAACTAAGTTTTTCTACCATCATTAATTACTATTAATAGTGTGTGTGTGTTATTGTGCAAAATTTCAACTATTAAATTACTAATATAGCCTTATTGTTTAGCAGCCTTTTCTTCCTTTATTATTATTATTATTTGAAGATTAGTCATTATATAATGTCATATGTAAAGTATATTTATATATTTGTTTATTACTTTTTTTTAAAAAAGCCTTTTGTTTTTATCCTTGATCACATTCTTTCAATCAGTTTAATCTCTTTTTTATTTTGTACTAGACGTATTATATTCTTGTTGAATGAGTAATTGTGTAAAGACGGTAGAATATTTTCTTCTTGTCAAGTGGATTAGTTTCCTTTTCTTTTTGAACTCTATGAGTTTGTTTTGATTTTAAAATACAAATAATGATAATTGTTCAATAATATTTATTTTTTTATTTTTTTATGTTTGCTATTGCTATTAGTCAACATATGCATTTCAGTAGTTTGAATTTCTGTTAGTTAAGAATTGTAGATAAATCCTTGAAAGTTAATTTCAATGAATGTCTGACTTACAGATTAACGTGGAATCAACTTGCACAGAAGTGCCTCTCTGGTGTTGGTCGGTGGTTGACAGGCGAACGCAAACAGACTTCAAACCGTTTATATATTCAGTCAGTTCAATCACCATGTTGGCTTGGTCAGCATTCACTTTCGTATGTGGTGAATGGAATTACCTCACCTAGCTTTACAGGGGAGCCAGCGGTTTCCTCTTCAGGTCTATAAAAACATCTTACAGCAGCTTGATGTGTTCTGAGACACTGCTTCTTGACTAGTCCACCTCCTTTCGCGGATCCTCATTGTGTTTCGATAAAGTGACAACCTAATCGTTTCTCCTTTGAAAAAATTTCACCCACATTTCTAATGACAGGCATTATACTTGACAGCGTATCGTTACACACACAAACACACTAACACCTGTTTCACATACGCGCACATTCATCTCTCCATTGGCATGATATCGGTCATCGCATCCCTGAGCGTCTGTACTGAATGAATAGGGTTCTGTATCCTCATTAAGTACTACACTCTCTGATCTTCTATGACTCTGAATGACATGAACAGGTCAGATATCTTCTTCGTTTGAAAAGGCTGCAACACTTGAGTCTATAATCTGAGTGCAGTCGATCTACCACAATGTCTATTACTTCATCACAAGAAAGTCTCTTCTGATATCCTATCCTCAACACCAGACAAAAGTAAATTCGGCTTCGTTACTTTAGTAGATAAAGTCAACGTAGAATTAGAGACAATAATTAAATGATGATAGGTTATGATGTTCAGGATTTTGAACGATTTAGGATCAACTAATAACACTTAACATCATGAAGACCTTAACTGGGCAGTTCAAATGATATGCATTAGCAGTGAGGCATAATATCTCTTAGCAAAGTAATCACTCAGCAAACGTAACATATGCTGTATTGACCTTATCAAGTAGGAGTTCATGTATTGACCTTCTTTTCTATTTAAAACTATACGTTTGATCTTCACATTAGTGCTATAGGTGACTGGCTTGTGATATGTGATAATAATAGTTTCAAAAGCGAGAAAAAGTAACTTTAGAACGCTCAAAACCAAAGTGGTAAATATGGTCGGTCATTCACTGCACCTGAATACATATAATGGACGTTTATTTCATTAACAGGTTTCTGGCATTCCACTGATTACTTTTTAATATTTCTGTCGAGATTATTTACCTGTTTGTCAGTATTATTTAAAAAATTAAGAATCGAATCACCTTTTAGACATATGATATGTACCATTCTTTCTCCTATTATTCACAGTACAGTTTCCATTGGTAGCTGGTAATCATTTCTCTGACAGTATTGTAGCTGATGAATTCATTGTCATTATGTGTCTGGTGAGTACCATACTGGTAGAGTACAGAATTTCTATGAGTGGTCTCTATTTTCTGGATTTCCATACTGAATCTGGAAGTTACCCACGCACTTCCACATCCTGTATGTAGATTATCCTCATGAATATGTATGCCAAGTTTCTTCATCACTTTGCTTTCTCTGACATAAAATCTATCTCTCTGCTATTTGATAATTTTCGTGCCGATGAACTTTTCTTTATATATACTACTGATAGATCTCATCAGTAGCACACGCCACGTCGCATATCAGTGTCTAGGAAATCAGTCTCTCCCTTGTGTAGTAAAATCTTTCTGATTGCTGTGTGGGTTGTATATTAAGACTGTATAGATCCTACTTTTGGCCATCTACTGTAAGGATCGAAAGTAACTATAGCATTGTATGAGTGTAATTATAAATCTTAAAAATAAACGTAGATGCAATATCATAACTCATAAACTGCGGATTACCTGTTCCACAAGATATTGTATGGAAATAGTTAGGTTAGGTTTATGGTTTTGTAATATTAGTATCGATTTTTAGTCAGCAACGTATGTAAGATGTGCTAAATGTTTTATTTTAAGTTCTACAAAATTTTCAGAATGATCATTTTAAGCAACAGGTTTAAGTGTTGAAGAAATAACAATTCTATCACTCAAACAAATGGATGATGAAGTGTAACATCAATTCACCTGTAATAAAACCTGGATACTACTTATTCACTACATTTGTTATAGTACTATAGTATTTTCTAGTGTCCTGCATTAATCGTATTGTTTTAATATAATAGGTGAACTGAAAGGAAATCGCTATCATTTGTAGAACCGTCGAAATGTGTTTAATCCGGCATAGCTTCAGCTTGTACTTCTTTATTTGTATAATCTTTGACAGCGTCGGTTGCAGATGGTCTGTTCAAAAACCTTTTTTGACTTCAATTTTCAAGGCATGTAAGAACTTTGCCATTTCCTTTCATTCCTCCCCTCAGCTAGGGGAGGTTTAGGAGATCGTCAATTGATAATCGAACCCCAGTGTACGTGCATGGTTCGCGGATATTCTATAAGTGACGTATCACTTTATGTTATATTGATTTTTGTTTGGACGTTTCACTGCCGAGACAACATCTAGTAGTTCTTTTTATGTTTGAAAAGTCTACTAATCAGTGATAAGTGTTTTGCAGTTAAAAAGCAAACAGTTAATTCATTTCTCTAGACGGATGTTACTATGGCCATCAGAAAAGCATTCACAGTAAGAACGATTTCAGAAGAACCCGTCTATTCAGAAACTTTATTATTATTATTATTATTATTCCCTTGGCTTCCGAGTGTAACATAGGGCGTCAACAACACATCACTACTTTCTTCTATTTTCTGCTATCCTCTTCAGCTGGGTCCACGATTGCCCATAATCTCTTGTTTCTTCCCCACCCTTGCCACACGATGTCCATGTCACCCTAGCACCGACGACCCACTCGTCGCTTCCTATCGGGATTCCACTTGAGCGATGGCCTACATTGTGCACGATGTCATTCAATGGTCTCCTCACTGTATGCTAGATCCATCTATATTTCCTCCTACATATTTGTTGAGCAATTGGCTTTTGGTTGGTTGTTGCCAGAGTTTCTTGTTACTAATTCTTTCTGACCGGCTGACCATTTGATCTTTATTATGGAGACAGTGAAGGCAGTTGTTAATAAAAGTCTGCAACTGCCTGTTGGAAATCCTTTTCGTGACACGCAGTGCAAGTTTCTGACCCCTATAGAAGCACTGACTGACTTCACATTTGTGTTGAAAATCCGAATCTTGTTCTTTATGTTGGCTGAGTTAGTGCAGAGGATTTCCAAACTGGTTTCAGGTTGATGAAGACGTATCTGCCTTTCCAATTCTGACTTTGACATCTTCGTCCGTTCCGCTGGCCTGTAGTTGAAACGATGCTTCCCAGATAAGTGAAGGAGATAACCTCTGCTGAATCTCCCGTTGTTGGTGATTGGTTATCTTCATCACCTCCGTCTTCTCTGTCTTCACCCACAGTCCTGTTTTCGCTACCTCTTCAGCCAGTTTGTTGGTTTTCGTCTGCAAGTCTTCGAGTTTGTGTGACATTAGACATATATCATCTGCGAAATATTCTAGAATCTTCCTATCGGTGGTCCACTGAATTCCTGTCTCCTCGCTTCCCAAAGTCTTTATGGTGTTCTATAAAGTATTTCCATGATGTTTATCTGTCAGATATTGCTAATTGGAGAGACTGTTGACAGACAAGGATAATTGCCTAAATTTATGGAGAGATCTCTACTGGAATTGTGGAGTGTCTATCGGTGATCTGAGGGATAAAATATTTGTCAGACAAGGGATTTAAAGAAGTAGAATTCTACATTCTAAACTAAATCGAACATGGATAAGTCCAACTTAGTGGACATTTGAATAGATGAAATGACATATACTTTTTAGAGAACTATCTAAAAAGCTTTATAATACTGTAATTATGCAATTCCATATTCACACCATACAATTA
Source organism: Trichobilharzia szidati (assembly GCA_944472155.2). NCBI lineage: Eukaryota > Metazoa > Platyhelminthes > Trematoda > Strigeidida > Schistosomatidae > Trichobilharzia > Trichobilharzia szidati. The sequence continues at coordinate 92,612,768 of OX235271.1, read as the reverse complement.
ATTATTGTCTTGATAAAACCTAATGTCGTTTAATTGTAATCTTGGTTGATTTATTGTGCTGCAGTTTATTCCATATTAGTTTGTTTATTAGATGTATCACACAGTGAAACAGTATTATTTACTGGATGACGATTGGGACACAATTTATTGTTCTTAATCGTATCAATTATAAACACACGACTTCGAAATCTGAGTTTTACAGTTTTCTTTGTCCTCCCCTATTTGTCGTAGGGGTAGTAGAATTTTCCAGATATCTGGGACAGGTGTTGAATCATTCCTATTACACGTGTTTGCAGTTGATTCGATAAACAAAGCTTCTGTTATCAATCTCTCCCTCCACCCTGTCACATTAGATTTTAAAACTGTCATCTTATCCCATCCTATTGTATGGTTGTGTGTAACTGCATGTAGTGCTATAGCTGAACTATTCTCCAGATTTCTTAGCTTAGTCGGGTCAACCAATCTAGATTTTGCTAGGTTTTTATGTTCAGCTAGTCTGAATGCCCTTGTTCTACTAGTTTGACCTATGTATGTGACCTGACAATAATTGCAGGCAGGGTATTAGATAGACTAAATTGTTTTGTTTTAAAGGCTTCACAGGATTCTTTAACCGACAATGCTTGTTTCCAATTGAGTTTGTGATTGGTTTGAATGCCAATCACTTTTATCCCTGCCTTGTTAAGAATTTTGAGTAAGGTTTCCGTGGTTCCGTCTTTGTGTGGAAGTACTACTGATGATTTAGATTCCTTATTGTTGGTGTTGTCATTATCCTGCGCATATTTGACATGCATGTCGTCATTAATATTATTACCACTATCACTACTATTATTATTTATTTTATTTTTCCAGTTCCCTACATACTTTCTGATTATCAGGGTAGTTTCTCAGTTTCAAAGCTTCTCTTATATGCCTCACTTCCTGTCTTAGATTTTCCTTAGTTTTTGTGCTCTATTACTTAAACATTTCACCACTCCTATTTTCACTGACATAGGATAGGATGATCGGAAGTCCGAATATCTTTTTGAATGTGTGTGGGTTTCCTGTAAACACACACTAGTGTTTAACTTCCCATCTTCTTTCCTTCTTAAGCTACAATCTAACATTGGAACCCCCTTCTTAACTTTCCAATTTACAAGTGAATTGAATTGTTTCCACCTTTGAGCTAATATGTTCGAAAAATCTATTTATATCCTGTGTTCTAAGTATGGCGAATGTCTCATCTACATACACATTCACTGTAGCGAAACAACTTACCAGAACTCCATCTTTTTCAATAGTTCTTTAACTGATTCCAATTCATGATCAAACTTTAAACAAAAATATATTATGATAAAAATAAATTGAGTGAAGTATTTATTTTTTTATGATTCATTAAGTATTATGTTACTAATCAATATCATTTTTTGAACTAATCTACTGTAATGAAGAGATTTTTCAGGAATACTTATATTTATTCGCATATATAAATATATACACTTAGGTTTTTGGGAACTACTACTGAGAAGTAATATTTTATTTTTCATGTACTTCCGAGTTGAGCCAAATAGAGGAATATTTTATCCGTAAGATTATTCAGAAAACTAAAGAAACAGAAATCATTATGCGTAATGAAGCACAAGATTTATGAATAAAAACAAATCTATTTAGACAGTGATTTTTTGTGAATCTTAATCTTATGTACAGTCTTTTATTGAGATGAATGTTACACTGAGCTGCATATTCTTTGTAATGTAATTCAGTGAACATAATAAGTTCTATACGCTGCCATTTTAGCTTTAGAATTTCAAAAATAGTGCCCGCCATCCACTTGGGAAAACTGGGTTTGATTCCGGTTCAAAGCACTGATTAACCTAACCAGCAGTAGGTACTGGAAGCGGAAAGGTTGGGCGTGAAGATAACAAACAAACCTTGCAAAAGCCCTATTTTCCACTTGGAATTCAAGAAGTGAAAAAAACTGAGAGCCACGCTGAGACTTTGTTGTATGTTCAGAGATTGCGGTCACCCTTGGACGATGAATTCCCCCATTCTTGGGGGCTGTTTGAATCGGTTAGATCCATTGTTTAACATCTCTGTGTAATGTAGTGAATTTCAAGTGACAGTTTTTATCTTATAATAAATGCTTCTGTGAAGTTATTTTATTTCTTCTTTAATGGTATCATCAATATATATGTATTGAAATTATCAGATACGGTCCCCTCCAGATGAGCTTCCTGTTGTTTTTTTCCTCTACATTATCAGTGGATGCTTGAAGTTTCCCTGGCAATGGTGTTTAATTTTACGGAATGGGGTTGCTAGCCTCATGCAAAGCCTTCCCTCTATACCAGTCTCATTATTAGTTTAGTGAGGTAAAAGGGTGTGTCGGCTGGGGATCGAATCCCGGACCACATGCTTGGTTGGTGAGTACTCTACCACTGTGCCAACAATGCATGGCTTCCTGTAGTTAAATGTTTATTCGAACGTATTCAGTACATGCAAACTGAAAATATCATTAAACAAGAAATTCAAAGCCTCGCCTAAATGTTATCCGTTGTATATATATAACTTTACTGTTCAAGGGTCATGAAAAAAGACTCAGAGTGGCACTATCAAAATTTATTAAGGAAACTAATTGCTTTAGAAGACCGATTTCTACTCATATTATGTCACTGAAAAATTCTAGAAGTAGCAGAGACAGTAAGGACTCCATTTTTTCACTCAGTGAATTTAGGAAACAAATTAAGGTGATGAACTACAGTATGAATATTGCAACTAATCAAGTTTGAAAGATATCGTTTTTATTTTGTAAATCTGGTTTCAGTCGTTATTGAGAACTTAACCAAGATGTCTGCGTAACTGTAAATAACTCCCACCGGAGGTGAGGGACTATTGAAAAGTAGGTATTTAACTCACCTTTCACAAATTTCAATCTTTTTGAAGGTTATTTGACTTGCTTGTGTAGACATTAGTAATGGTGCACCATGCAGTTACAACCTGATTAACCTTCTTATTTATCTTATCTAGTTTTTACGAAGGGAACAAAGCTCTCACCCTCTTCTACTTTTACAAACGCTATCAAAGTAGACTGCTTGTGACGTTATTCTGAAGTCAGGACTGCATGTCACGTATTTCCCACTTTTCATACAGTGTTCACCAGACTTTATTTTACTTATGTTTTCCGTTAAGAGGACTCTGTTGACGAATGTGGACTATGAAAATCAAACCTTATGAATTTAAATTAGGAGAAAGACGATTTTATCAAAGTTGAATAAACATACCTAGGAGGCATCAACCAAATCAGGTCTGTAACAGGACATTTCTTTACTAACTGTTGAATGGTCACAGATATTGAAGAGTTTAAGACATGAATTTACCAAGTAAGTCTCCAGGTCAGATGATTTAGAATTTAATCTACAAGAGCTAAGTAGTAAAGAGATTTTAAACATTTTTCAAATATATGAAGCTTACTTTCATCAGTTTGATATTTAAACAGGCTTTCTTACTTATCTGGAAATTAACGGTGTATGTATGAACCGGTTTGGTAAACACAGCTATCTCAAACAGTTCAGTTAATGCAAACACTTTTCTTCTTTTTAGAATTCTCTAGCCTAAATCCTACGCTGTTCTGTTATTAGAAGTAAAATAAAAAACGTTACATTAATGAGATTTCCGTTTAGTATCATGTGTCCTTACATTGAAACTAAATAAAGAAATCGTAAAAATGAATTTAATTTATTGTTTGATGAACTCAACAAAGTTTAAAGGATTTGTTTGCTCACAGATTCACGGTCATAATACATGGGTACACTTTATTCAAGGGTTAGTTTTACGTGAAAGGGAAGCAAATGCGTATAGTGGAAATATTTATTTCTTTATACGTATCTAAAACAAATAATAAATACTAGTAAATCAGGATTTCATGAATTCATCGAATTTCGGTAGAACTCTTCGGGTGAATACAGTGTTATAGGTACAACGCGAAATATGTAAAGAGACATACGAACAATGAATAAACCACTATGGCGCATTTATAGCAAAAAGGATAAAAATGTCGCACAGGTCAACTTTAAGTCGATTCAGGGTGAAAGGGTGTGAGGAATTGAAAATTAAGATTGTAATGGATTACAATTCAGTTATTGTTATGACACTTGGTAGTTTGCTCTAACAAACTTCCTGCCTAGTCGATTTGCTAGCCTACTGTTCTAATCACTTTCGGTGGGACAGTGGTTAGGACTCTCGCCGACTATGCACATGGTCCGGGGTTCGATCCCCTGCCGACGCACACCCGATATCCATGGTCGGCCTGTAAAATTTGGGCTACCGGTATCCATGCTGAAAATTCCATACATGTACTGAAAATACGGTGTGGCATCAAGCTATAATCAAAAATAAAAAAATAAAAATAAAAACAACAACACGAGAAGATACCACCGAACTCGCGACACAAAAGGATAGACCGTTGATGTAGGGAGCTTTTACTGTCTCCAAACAACAGCGAAAAGGATTGACAGCACTTGTATATATATTTGCTTTAAATAGCCTTGAGAGACAATAATTAAAATGATAAGTTAAAGCAGCCAACAACCAATAGGTTTCCAAGGTCATAAGTCGGAGGAGGATACAAACAACACTGTACTGTAAAGATAAATGTAGTATTTTAGAAAAATTAAGTGTACGTAACGGTTATGTCACTATAATGAACAGTTAATTATCAGAAAGAGAATTTGAAAGTATTAAGAATTATAAAGTGAATAGTAATAATAATAGTGGTAATTGTGATGCAAGTTGAGATAATGATACTGAAAAAAGTAATTCTAAACGAGCTAAGAATAAACCTTCCCTACTTTACTAGTTCACTAGTCTACTAACCGGTCCTAAGCCTGGGAAAAGAGAGAGAATTGAAGATAGGGCTGGCGATCCTACCTCAGAAAATCGGCAAAGTTCTACAATAGAGTCCCAAGGAGCGAACGCACAAGTGACCTTGAGCCGACCAGTCAGAAAAAAGGATGATTTTTGCGTAAAATCTTACGTATATTTACATGAAAAAGCATAAAAAACGTTAAACAGGATATTTTTCTCTAATATGAGATAAAAATATCTCCCAATTTTGTATTGGGGTTTCAGTTTTTAAGTTGAACCAATTTCTATACATGTATTCATCCAGATGACTAGAAATAACTTGGTTTTGAAAACCATTTATAGCTTTTATTCTATTTTTTAATCTTTCCCAGAAACCTTCGATGGAATTATTATGAGTACCGGTGACAGGGTCGACGGAATCATTCGAATGGTTCACTCTATGATGTATATATCCCAATTGTGATATTTGGCTATATCCCGCCCATTCATCTGTGTGAATGGTGGTGCCTAGTAACACTAGACGCTGAATAATAGGGAGGAGGAGTGTATGAGCACTCCTATCTAGAATCAGCTCCATAAACCCTTTGCGAATCTAGGTATCATAAATTCCTAAAACCCAAACGTTATTCGCTCTGGCACCCGGTAAGTGGACAGAAAGAAGATATTCAGGCAAAGTTAAACTTTCGACACCAATAACAACCAATCATCAAAGACAGTTTCAACTTTTCAAAGAAAGTTCCTAGAAGACAATTAATTCAGTGTCGCTTAATAGTATGCACAATTATTCGAGCTAGAATAATGGTGAGCTTTCTCAACCAATAACTAGCATGCGTTCAGGGTCATTGGAACATTCACAAGGTCATTGGAACATTTACAATCTTGGGACTCTATTGTTGAACTTCGCCAGAAAATCAACCCAGTAGCCAAGAAGACTACATGGCACATAAGAACTCCTTAAAACTACTTATTCTTCTGTGGAATCAGAGAGAGAAAATGACGTGGACGCTAGAAAATCTGTTTTTTGGAGAGGATTTATATCTAATATCACACAGTCTTGAAGGTGTACAGGAGAAAAGCAAAAGGTTGGCAGAAGAAGCAGTGAAAACAAGAATTCAGGTGTGCATTGAAATGACAGAAGTCATGAAGATACATAACCACCACCACTTGCAATGACAGCCACCAATCCCTATCATTTGAAGAAATTTGAAAGTGGTCACCTCTTTCACTCATCTAAGTAACATGGCTTCAGATACGGGTGGCACAGAAAAGGATGTCAAAGGTTGGCCATGTCGGAAAGCAAAAGAAAGATTCTGGCCTTAAACACTATTATCAAGTCAGTTACTCAATATAGATCAGTGGTTCAGCGCGTCATGCAAAGCATTTCCAACAATCTGCTGAGTATTTTCATCAACAGTTGCCTTCTCTCAACATTGATGATCAAATGGCCAGAAAGAATTGGCAACAGGAACTCTAGGGACGAACTAATTAAGGACTTGTTGTCCAAAAAATATCTCGAAGGAAATGGAGAAGGATCGGACACGTACTGATGAGACCGTCAAGTGACATCACGCATTAGGCTCTCTCTAGTGGGAAAACGACGAGTTGGGTGTCCGAAGATGACGTGGAGAGGATCGTGTGATGAGAAGACTAGAGATTATGCTCACTCGTAGAGCCAGCTTGAGTACTAGAGAGAAAAGAGTGGAATATAGAAGTGCTGCTGAAGTCATATGTTCCACTAGGAATCCAAAGAAATAATAATAGTAATATATGAAATAAATTAGGAATTATAATAGTTAACTAAGTAAAAGATCTTACCAAGGCAGGTTTAGAGTGATCTCTGCTTACTTCTATACCAACAGACTAAGTTCATAGACCCTAAGCTGTTCAGCTGCAACCATTTTTCTGTTTGTTCGTCTGCCAAAATCAGTGATTTACTTGAAAGCCTCAAAATCATATCCGTAGGTGGTAAGAAACTTTTTTATTGAATTACTTAATTTCTTAGCTTCAGGTTTTTTCTGTCACTTGGCCAAATGCTCGACCATGTGATTAGGCAGTCGCCTTTCTATTTGATCCGCAACTGCACTCAAGCTGATATACGCAGTTATAAGTGTGTGACGTTGGCGACCGGTCTCTCTCACAGATTGTTGGACTACTAGCCTGGTGATGTTGAAGAATGTCAAATGCAAGAATGCTTACTACTTATGCCCAGTCCTAAAATCTCATCTTTCCAAATTAATTTTTATTTATTTTATTTGTTTTTCGTTATCTAAATATGAAAAGTCAAGTTCTGCGTCTCACAGGATTTTTGAGTTGCTTTTTCCCCAAATTGCTGAAATAAGTAAAACGTAAGACTATTTTTATTGTTCACAATATAAAGGAGAAACTGAAAATCTAAGAGTTTTTCAGTAAAATAATATTGAGTAATGGTTGTGGTACAATAATTCTTATTAGGTACATAAAATTGTTTCACACTAGATTGAAATGGCTGACAACCACTACTAGTGCGATACCTGCAGAACATGATAAACTTGAAGGAGTAAATGTTTCCGTAATAAAAGAAGACCAAATGCGTCGAGAAATTATAATGGTTTTAAGAGTTTTGGTAGCGTACATAATGTATAATAGGATTTCAGAAAAGCAAGCAAGACCCTAAAACCGTAGTTGTTAACTGGAAGGCGCTGCTGAGTGATAATGAAGTGTAATGAAATATACTTAGAGCTTTTAAATTTTCGATTGTTACAAGGATTACTACAATCCCGGAGATTCGTTAGTTCCCTCTTACGATATTGTAAGTGATGTACTCTTCAGAACTATGACAGTATTAGCTTGATAGTTAGCAAGTGTTTAAGCGATAGGTTTTGAAAATGGGGAGGTTTCTTTCAGTGCCTTTAAATAACTGTCCAACATCACAAATTAAAATCAAGCCTAGAAAATACTATCCAGTTGTAGTTTTGTAAGAATACAAAGAGGTTTCCAAGTGTTAATTGATATATATAACCAATCACAGCAAGTACGTTTTATTCAAGGTATGCAGATGATCCATTTTTTGAATATGATGATACTGATCATGCAGGAATACTGCTTCAGAGGTTCGACAATGACCGCTGAGACATAAAAGACGCAATACCGAACTTGTCTTCCTGTATAAAACAACCTCTTGGTTTACATAGTTCAAACTATCTCGATCCCCGGCACTCATCAACTCCAACTGAGTTTTTGAATTTACGTGTACATGCAGTAGCAAGTATGTAGGAGGAATGGAGAGACATTTTTCTACGAGGATTATTGAACATGAGCACAAGTGTCAACGTTTTAAGGGTCCAACATCACTTAACAGCGCTACAGCTAGGCACTTGGCTGATATAAGGCACTGGATCAACATAAAAGAATCTATTCAGGTGGTATAGAGAAGAAGCATTTCATATCTACTTCGAACTACTAAAGCTGTGACCATCTGAAGAGCTAAACTTGAATTATGTGTACGAAAAGAGACTGGTACTAACTACTGTTACTAATTTGGTAAGCACAGATTCTTTTACCTTGACTTTTCGAAATTTCACTCCATTTTTATGACGTAACTCAAAAATTGCATTCATCTGCTTACTTACTAATTCTTAATACCCTTGCTATTTTTAATCTCTTTCATTTCAGTTAAATAACTTTGCATATGACTTTATAGGCGTTTCCAGTTATGCGTGAACTACCCTTGAATTTCAGAGCATTCTTCTTTGTCTAGCATATTGTCTCTATTTTAGTCATAAGTGATTACTCTAACTTCCCGCATAGTTTGTATCTCGTCTCATTTTCGGAACATTATTTCCCTTTTATAAAATGAACTGGCTATTAAATGAAAGTATGTTTAGATTATTTCACAATCACTGATTATATATATAGTTTGTTATTCAGATTGTACGCAGCTGATGAAAATTCTATGAAAAAAATTATCTTCATCTTATTCTACAAAAGAAGTCTTTATTGCACTATTTGAATTTATCAAGTATTGATTAACAGCAGTTCGATTGGTTACACGTTTGATCACGAGCCGACATCAGTTAGAGGACCACAGGAAAACCATAGAGTACTGAACATCTTTTATGTCTAATTTTGAGACTCCTCAGCAGTACTTGCTCACCAAGTCAGGTGAGAGAACAATTATTAACCGAGGATTTTGGGTGGAGGTTGCGATATATCACGAATTCGCAGGAGTTGGAATTTATGGGCCATCCCATTGGTCATAGTAGTTGAATGGTCCAGGAGCTCACCGTGTAACCCAAATTTCCCGGATTCAAACCCCTGTGTGTTCGAACAGCCAAAAACAGGGGTTGAAACAGCTGTTCAGTACTCTGTGGTTTTCCAATGGTTCTTTAAGTTTATATCAGTTCGTGATGAAAACTGTTGTTCATATATATTTCAAGGGAACTAATTCCATGAAATATTGATTACCTATAGTTGAATCGGATTTAACCACTTTCATAGACACTGACTAGTTGACTCAATGTTGTAGCACTGTAAGTTCGAGATACGATTTCTATGTTTCACTCTCAGTCGCTCGTTGAAAATACACGTTTCCAATATTAATGAGTATGTCTTCTTGGAATTACCAGTTTGGGTCTGGGAAGAAATTTCTAGGAAGCTATCAAACTTTCATTATTGTAAACCTTATTCGTGTAAAGATAAAGCGAACATAACAGTAATATAAATACTGAAAGAAATATCGCTGTATACGCAGCATATCTGTAAGTAGTATAAATCCATTAGTACTCTTATTTGTCATTTTGATGCCATCTATTATGTCACCTTTTGTGGTTTTTCAGAGGAAATCCCGGTTTGGTGTAATCTGTTTTATTAGCTAATGGTCATCCGGAGAACTTTACCACTTGTCACAGTAAAGAAAAACCACATCTCGAAAAGACAGCTGCTGTACCAAAGAAAGCTATCTTTATTAACCTACCATTCAAGGGCGACCAGATTATTAAGTTGACAGCTCAAAAACTTCGGTAAGCCATCTAACGCACATTCTACGCTGCATCTCTTTTTCTCATTTGCCGAACATTTTCGATCCCTGTACCTACGATTAAAGGAGGAAATTCTGTGGACTCTACTTGAAACTGTATTTACAAGTTCCCCTGCAGTTGCGGTGACACCTATATAGGTAGAACCCACAGAATGTTCCAATGTCGTCGAAAAGAACATGTTCCAAAATGGCTACTAAATCATACAGGAAATCCCAACGCGATTAATCTGAATAGAAATCCAGCATCATCCATTGCAAAACACTTATCAATGTTAGGTCACAAAATCGATATTAATGACTGTTTCACAATTATTTCACATAACTCTGATTCAAGGTTATTGAAGGTGATGGAAGCACTTTGGATTGATCACATACAGCCTAAACTGTGTGTACAAAAAACAATAGACTTCAATCTTCGCCTACCATGGACAACATGGCCTATCTAAATATGATTGGTCATTAGTATGTACTTTTGTTTTTTATTCAACTGAGTAATTGCCATGAACTTTATTTTATTATTGTTAACCATGTTAGCTGTAAAGCTGTTGTAAAGAAACTACGAAATGATATTATCTCGCGAAATTTGTCTTCTTAATGCTTTATTCTAATTTGTAAATGTCTGATATATTACGGCAACAACCATAGGTTTGATTCGGAATAGCTCCTGTCGACGAGCCATTTCACATGGTGGCTAAATTGAAAACTTGACTGACAGGTCTAGACACATGACATTAGTTAGTATCCAGTGTTCAGTCAAAGAATTCTTTAGAGTCCTACAAGAGGTCAATCGGGAACTTGAATAGCTGAGCGGTAATCTCTCTATCTGCAGGACTGAGTAACCCAATTTCGAATCTCAGGAGGTACATGAGTTCCTTAAAGGCTACAGATACGCCTTGTTGACTGTTGAGTGTTCAAGAAGCACGAAATCCAGGTCTAGATAGAGCTTGCTGATGACTGTCTCCAACCATCTTACAATTTATTTCTCTGTTTAAGAGCAGTTTACTGTTTTAGGCTTTAGGTAGATTAGTGACTATGATATTTTTCGAAAAGTGAGGAAAAAAAGACAGATTTTGTTTGTTTTCTGTCTTATAATAATAATTATTATTATTATTACTGATAGTGCTAAAATCATTATGAATCAATTGCACAATACAATAAATAAATAAATAAGTAAATAAATAGATAAATAAATATAACACTGGTTCACTTTGAAATAATAATAATCTAAATGCACTGCAACCATAGATATGGAAATAGCACTACATTTTGTTTTAACGGTGATAATAACAATTTTGTTATTATTTATTACCCACATATATGCACATTATAGATAGATAGGTAACTCTGTCATCAGTAATTCATTTTTTTAACAACCAATCAAAATAGAAAGATAGAAAAAGAGACAACCAATCAACCAAACAAACCAACCAATCAATCAATCGATCACCTGTCAAATGAGGCGGGACAGATAAATGAGCATAATGTTTACATAAATAAATAAATAAATAAATAATACTTGAAATTATTAATGCTGTAGTACACACAATTTCTCTGATGAGTACAGATGACTAGGCTGAAGAAAGTGAACAGTTGAGTTATTTTTTAGGTGTGTGAGTGTGTGTGTGTGTGCATGTGTGTGTGATATTTGTTAGAAATCTAAAAAAATCTAAATACTAAGATGGAAGAAAGAAGTGAAAACGGAAAAAGTAACCAAAATATAACAATAATAATGACACATGACTTCTCGAAATTACTGAACATGAATATATATATAAAGGAGTAGATAAGTAGGCTAGTAAATTAAATAGAAAAGTCAAAATAAGTAGAAATCTGTTGTACGTACACACTGGAATAATGGAATCAGAATGAAGAAGAATAGAAAGCATGATAAATTAATCGATAATCAGGATATCTTATTTGGAAATGGTGATATTAACACAGGTAGAAGTTGTATGCATGTATGTTTATATGTATTATTACGATTATTGTTGAACTGAAACAAAAGACTTACACTTCTATTACTCTTAGAGTTATTTTGTAATCAGTCTTACAAAACATGATAGAAAATAATGTTAGTAATCATAATCATATTAATAATAATGAGATATCGTTATAGGGATTACTAAGAAGATAATGAAAAATAATGGAAAATGAATAAACTAGACTCTTTCTCTCTCTCTCTTTCACTCGCCTTGTGATTATTTTTATTTTTATATATATTATGTATTAATCAATTTTTATTTTTATTTTAGTGTACACGTTTAAATAAATGACCATATTTCAAGAGTTGTAATAACAAAGTCAGGTGATGAGGTTAACTGTGGATTATCAAATGTTTCACAACTTTCACTACGTCCATGTAATAGTACATCGTCAAGATGAATCGCAGAATGACCTCTAGAATGTAGGGAGCAAAAGAGTACAAATTTATATATATATATATTATATATATGGGAAATCAATAAGTTTATGTACAACGTTATTAACCAGGTACATTCTCTAAGATTATTATTATTATTGTTCACTTGGCTTCTATTCGGAACCCAAGGCTTCAACAGAACATCTTCATTATCTCCTATTCTCATTTTTAGATGCCCTACCCCGATTATTCAATAAACTCTCTTCTTAGATAGTTGGAGGCAATCGGCAGAAGCCCTCGACCTAGGTTTCGTGCTAGTTGACACTGCAACCTTGATGGAACTCATGTCCTTTCTGAGATTCGAACCCGCGTCACCCAGTGTTGCAGTCAGAGACGTTACCACCGAGTTATTCGGGCTCGCGATTGACCTCCTGTAGGACTGTAGTGGCTATTTTGATTTGACACTAGTAACTAGTGTGATGTGTCTCTGACTGCAGCACTGGGTGACGCGGGTTCGAATCTCAGAAGGGATATGAGTTTCTCCAAGGTTGCAGACACGCCTTACTGACTGCTGAGTGCCAACTAGCACGAAACCTAGGTCCAAGGCTTCCTGCCGATTGCCTTCAACCATCTAATATTATCAAATGAATGTGCACTGTGATGGTGAGCTACCTAGAATAGTGGCCACATTAGAAACCTGACTGATAGAATTCAGTCTGCACCAAAGAGAGGACTAGACACATCACACTAGTTACTACTGTCAAATCAAAATGCTCTCTTCTCCTCCTCACCCGATTTCCTCCATGCCACCTCCGGACACAAGGCTAACCCGCTGTTTCCTATTCCAGCACCTCTCAAAGGCCTGGTGCGTAGTGTCACTCGACGGTCTCATCAGCGTGTGTTTAGTCCTTCTCCATTTTCTTCGGTATATTTGCTGAGGAGTAGATTCTTAGTTGGTTCGATCTCAGAGTTCCTTGTTGTTTATCCTTTTTGACCGTCCGATCTTCAGCATGGAGCGAAGGCATCTGTTGATAAATATCTGAATCCGTTTGGAAATACTTTTGGTGACGCACTCACAAGGCCTCTGAACCACATAGTCAAACTAATTAAATGATCGAAATCAATTAGAATAGAGGAGATTCCAATGTGTACTTCACAGATTGTAACTGAAGTATATGCGGTGATGATCTATATCTTCACGTATGCTTAAAAAAACTTTCAAATAAATATGCTGTCGAATTGTTTCTTGTCTCCATCTGTCTCTTTGAGTCATGAAAAAAGTACACGGTTTAGCTGGAATTGTCAATTTATTTTCCTTTTATAACTAAATCACAAATGTGAGGATGAATAAGTAAATGAAAAGACGTCCGCAAAGTTCAACTTTAGATACCCAAAAGGTGCAGAATCACCAATGACCCTGGAAACGATAATCGCACTAAAAAGTAAATCTGGTCCCCTAACTCAACTGTAACCCTAATCTCTCCCTAATCAACTCCAAAAATTTCCCCAGTTAGATTATTTTTATTTTTTATTACAGCTTGATGCCACACCGTATTTTCAGTACAAGTATGGAATTTTCAGCATGGATATCGGTAGGCCAAATTTACAGGCCAATCATAGATATCGGGTGTGCGTCGGCAGGGCATTTAACCCCGGACCATGTGCATGGTCGGCGAGAGTCCTAACCACTGTGCCACCAACGTGAACCTAAACTTGATTGTGGTTGACTGGATCATGCAGCAGACTGTGGGGATTGAGAAAACAGGAATAATCCCGACCAACAAGAAGACATCAGAAAATTTGAACTTCTCAGATGATTTACATCTTATGTCACACAAATTCGAAGATTTACATGTGAAGAACAACAAGTTGCCCCCGGGGGGGGGGCAAGCAGAAAAAAATAGTAATTCAAGTGTACATAAAGAAGACAGAGGTGGTGAAGATAACCAACAAAGAACAACAAGCGCCAATCATTATCAACGAAAAGAATTTGGAGGTCACTTCAAGCAACTTATGTGGGCAGCATCGTTTCAATTACAGGTGGCACGGATGGGAATGTCAAAGGCAGGCAGGATTAGAAAAGCAAGAAAGACCTTCATTAATTTAAAATCATTGTGAAAATCTGCTACACTGTATGGTTCAGAGGCTTGATGCATCAAGGAAAGCATTTCTAATAGCCTGTTGAGGACTTCCATCAGCAGACGCCTTCGTTCCATAATGATAATTTGATGGACAGTCGGAAAGATTTAGCAACAGAGAACTCTGGGAACGAACGAACCAACAAACTACTGTCTAAAGTACATATAGAAGGAACTGAAGATACATTGGACACATGCTGAGAAGATCATTGAATGACATCGCATACCGGACAGAACCTCCAGTGCAACCCGAATGGAAAACAAAGAGCTGGGTATCCTAGAGTATTATTATAATTATTATTGTATCCTTTAATTCCTACAGGAACATAGGGCTGCAGCCGTGCGTCTCAATTGCGTTCTGTTCTCTGCTAGAGTCTTCACCTGGCTCCAAGTCTATCCACACGTTTCCATCTCCTCTTCACATGACCTCCTCCAAGTCACCCTCACACTGACCACCAACTCGCCGCTTCCCTTTCGGGTTCCACTCGAGCAATGGCTTGTCTAGTGATGTCACTTGATGGTTTCCTCAGAGTATGATCAGCCAATCCATCTCCATTTCTTCCTGCCTATTTGTTTCACAATTAGTTCCTGGTGGGTTAATTCGCTCCCAGAAATCTCTGTTGATGATCTTTTCTGGCCATCTGATCTTGAGTATTGAGCGAAGACAACTGTTAATGAAGGTCTGTAGTTTGTTTGAGATGCTCATTATGACGCGCAGTGCAAGTCTCTGATCCCTTCGTATAGTAGCACTGACTTCACATTGGAGTTGAAATTGCGGATCTTATTTTTGATGCTGAGTGTTGTTGACCTCCACACAGACTTGAGAGTAGTGAAAGCTTGTCTTGCTTTTCCGATTCTTGCTTTGATATCTTCGTCAATTCCGCCTGTAGTTGAAACGATGCTTCCCAGGTAGGTGAAAGAGGTTGTTTCCTTCAGGCTCCTCCCATTTATGCTGATCGTTGTCTGTTATTGTTGTTCTTGTCCAGGAATCATCATCACCCCTGTTTTCTCTATAATTACCTGAAGTCCTATCTTTGATGCTTTTTCTGCCAACTTGTTGCTTTTCACTTGCACATCTTCCAGTTTGTGGGAAATCAGACATATATCGTCGGCGAAGTCCAGATCCTCCAAGTTTTTTGTGTGAGTCCATTTTATACCTGTTTCCTCATTGCCCGCTATCTGTCGCATTATCCAATCTGCCACCCTCAATCAGGAAAATCATTGGCGATAGTAGGCAGCCTTGTCTTACTCCTGTCTTCACTTCGAAGGATTCCGTAAGTTTCCCGTTGTTGATTCCTAGAGTGAAATGGCAGAAATCATGTGCGGAGGAAATTGAAGTTTATGGTCAATCGTGGGATTAGCTAAACAGAGAGAGAGAACAGGATAAAATGGAGACGAGATGTTGAAGTCCCATGTTCTATTCGGAACCCAAGGGAATAATAATAAAGCCTAACATGTTTTCATCCTAACAGTAACTTCAGTTTACCTCTAAACTAACCTATAACTAAGCGGATATCCTGTTAAGTATCATCACACATTACTTTTTTGATAAACACAGTGTTATTTACCTGGTCTCATCGCCTTGCTCTGACTGAGTGCTCCAAAGTCATCGGCGCGTTCGCGCCTGTTGGGAGTATAAAGTCAAACTTCGCCAAGAAATTGAATAGGTCTTAACGTTTTTGGATAAAAACGTACAAGGTAAAATCTAGAGATCTCATTGTTGAAAGAGATTTACTAAAAATAGTACTGTCAAAGAAATCAACTCAAGCTCTCTGAAATATTAGAGGTGATCGTTCAATCCTGACCATCTAGACCAGTGTCTGCTGACCAAAATCTGTCATTCATTTATGAAACAGAATTATTAACCTAAAGGAAGCGAAGCTGTTTATCGTGATCGAACTATAATTTGATATTGAATTGTGGACATGATGTCTTGAAGGCAGTTTAGAATGAAACAAACTAAAACACACTTTCATCTTTCTACAGCGTGCTCACTGTGAGAACTATTCATCCTTAGTTCCCTAATGCACTAATAAGTGTACTGTACCGAAAACTTATCCGTAAATATGCATGCAGAATCCTACACGAAAATCGCTTCTCAAGTGGAAGAAGTATCAGGTGACAGAATTCAATTAGGGTTTGATAAATAAATGTCTGCTGTAACATTAATGTCATGTGAGTTGGAATAACTTTATTAGCCAATAGGACGAAGATTTTATATTTTGACCTATCACATTTTAACCAATCATACTTTTGCTAATTATTTTTCTTCGTTACTAATAGTTACCTACTGGTTTGAAAATAGAGTATCGAATTATTTAGCCCGCTTTATCCAACTAAGCAAATTTATTTTGATTACTACTTTCTACAAAAACGCATAAAATATAACTAGTAAGAAAAAAATAATCAAAATAATTGATAAAGACAATCATTCCGGAAATTGAATCATTGAATGTCGTTCAACTAGTAAAGATGAAGGGAAATGATTAATCTAGTAAGATAAATAAGAATTTCAGAAAGAAATGTAAGCAGTAAAAAGAAGGAACTTACTGAGAGCATCCTATTGTAAGGGAATCATAACCACCATTAATGAAATAGGAATTCTTACCGCTCCATACAAATTTCTAAAATAAATGGAATGATATAAAAGAATATTAAGTGAAATTGAGTCAGGTTAATTTTCAATGAAAATGCTAATAAAAGTAATAAAAGTTTGTTTGTAGGGATTTGATTTGGAACCCACTGGCCACTAGAACTCCAGGCACTTTCATCCTGCAGCTGATATCAATCCATGATGAAACTTGAAGCAATTCAAATCTCTACAAATTAACTCTTGAAAAATAATCTAATGCTCGCATGACGAAGTTGACTGCAGTGCGAAGTCACGACCAGTGAGTTTCATGCGGTCAGGAATGAGGACAAATACTCGCCGATGACATTAGCTGGTGGTCACGCTAAAATGACGAATTGGTAGAAGTTAGAATTCATCGGCCATTGAGTCGGGTCCAAGTGGCTGAAGGGTATACGAGCTTCCCTTGTAACTGAAAGAACCTAGGTTTTAACCCTGGTATGTGTGTACTATCTATGAGTCGCAAAGTAGGATGAAACAGTTGTCCAGTACTCCCCTGTATTCAGTGGTTCTCTTACCGATATCGATCTGTCATCAAACTCGAAAAATAATAAGACTGTAAATATAAAAATGTTCCAATGTAGATTTCGTCACGAACCAATATCAGTTAGAGAACAGTTGAAAACTAAGGAGCACTGGACATCGTCTTCGTCCTTTTTTGGGATCATTCAGCAGTGCTTACTTAAGATCCCGCATAGGATCAAACCTATGACCTTTAAACTATGTGACGAAATCTATATTACAATCATTTCAAATACCTATAAAAGCGTAAATATAATTATTTCAATCTCCAGTTCATTAATGGCTACTGGTCTTGGAGTTCTATATTGAGAATTTGTGACCAGTAGAATCTACTATGTTACGGCGGAGTTGGTCATTGACGACATTGGTTGGCGGTAGCGCTATATCGCAGTCCACTGGATTCAGATTCAGTGGCAGAATGGTCAACGGAATGGCCTCATAACCCGAAGGTTCTGGGTTCAGTGTTTGGTGGGTTTATGAGTGTGCAAAAGTGTGCAAAAACGTTTCAACCTAGGACGGAGCAACTGTCCAGTGCACCTTGGTTTTTAATGATTCCCAAGCTGATTTCGGTTCATGAAAAAATCGAACACTTAGAATTAATTGAAATTTCTGCATATTCTTAAGTCTGAAAATATAACAAGTTAGAACATGACACATAAGCAAACAACATTTTTTCCAATTAGATCTTCTTCAGGGTTTACTTTAATTCACATAGCTTTATATATCAAACATTTAACCAATGACGGTGAGTTTGTGAATCAACTAACAATAATAATGATAATGTATTAAATGTTTTGAAAGTCAGTAATAACGATGATTATAATGATAACAAAAATAACGGTTAAAAGGCTTATGCAGGTGGTGATAAGAATAACGAGGGTAGGTACTGTGTGAATATGTGAACAATTTAGTAAATAAATAATTAAGCCAAATCTTAAAAGTTGTGTTATACTAAAGATGAGATGGACAGATAATCAGAATTTAGATAAATACTATGAAAGTACGGAAGAAATGGAAAATAAGAAAGGGTGGAAGGGTTTTTAATTAGAATTTACCTAAACCAATGGAGGGACAAAGTTAGGGCAAACTTCTTCTGTTTGCAAATACTAGGATTGTTCTCTCGGTTTCCCATAGCTTTGACTATGGGTAAAAGGCGGGTTCGCGTTCCGTTCGAAAGGTTAACTTTGAAGTGTCAGAAACGTATGCATTTCATAATTCTCAAATAAGTGAACTATGAAGACAGTAAGCCTGATTGAGATTTTGTAACAATTTTTCAACATCCTAATAATTCTGAACTTTCCACAATAAACTATTTCTGAAGGAATATAAATTTTATTCTGGCGTTTTAAGTCCTTAGATAAGCTACTATATATAAACTCCTTTTGAAATTGAGTAGTTTTCTAGTTTAAACTAAAGTATATACCCAACACTTTGAAAGTGTACATCAGTAAAATTAAGGGAAATAAATAAATAATGGTAAACCATCTAGGTTTAAGTAAGACATATTAATTAATAGAAGTCTTTGAAAGCCGCGAAAACTAATTAACAAGACAATCACTGCATGCTAACCAGTTCAGCTAACAGTTTTGTAGAGGTGACAGAAGTCCATGAGTAAGACATTCACTCTGATCAGCCAAGCCTATCTATAATCCTAAGAATCCAAACCTACTCGCCTTAGGAACATATCTGAAGACTCAACCCCTTTTGTAATCAAAGTGATAATTCAACTACTGTAAAAGTGAATGACTGTTAGAGTTGATCATAGTTAACTTGCCTGAAAAATTTGTTCATTGGCTGAGTCCAAAGCATCAGTGCTATCAAGGAAAAATAAATGAGCTAGTTCGTCGGTTACAGTTTCAGTTTGTATACCAAAGGATGACTGAACATCACAACCAAGATCACGAAGTGATGATGTAGATACAGAGTTCACATCTTTTTGATTAGTTTCATTGTCTTTATTGACTGGAACTGTTGATGAGTCAGCTCTATCAAGTGTTTTTCCTTGTTCATCTGAATTGATCCATCGGAAAACAAAAGTTGAACCATTTCCATAAAATCGACCACCACTTGGATAAGGATGTGTATTTAACATTGCACCGAATATCTATTTCATAAGTATAAAAAGCAAGTAGAAAAATGTGTAATCATAATCACAATAGCTTTATTCGGTACAGTGTGCAGTACATAATTTTTAGTTTAGTTCAATATACGACTTATACAGAATCTTCAAATAAAACAGTGATTTACAGTACATATTTCGGCGAAGTTCCTCTCTACTTACGACATGCTACGACCCCCGACGTATATGTCCCTTAAAAACAGGCCAGGCGGTGTGTTAGAAGCTATTCAAACATGCACGGGAGTACAGATTGTTCCCCAAGGACGTAAATAGGTGGTTACAACAAAGTATAACTGAGTAAATTCGACACACTATCGTCTATGAAAAATTAGGTAGCTCAGTCATTTAAACAGGTCGCCGTTAGTTTATATATTAACATTGCTATGGACTACAAATGTTATGCATTCAAAACACAGACTAAAACCGTGATTGAAAATCCATAAA
Organism: Trichobilharzia szidati; assembly: GCA_944472155.2. Lineage (NCBI taxonomy): Eukaryota > Metazoa > Platyhelminthes > Trematoda > Strigeidida > Schistosomatidae > Trichobilharzia > Trichobilharzia szidati. The sequence goes on along the minus strand of OX235271.1, from coordinate 92,592,707 downwards.
TGAATGATATTTCTATAGCATTAATAAAAGACAATCATACCATGCAAAGCAGAGAGTGCATCATCACCAACTCAAAATTAAACATGCCTTATAGCAGGAATGTCATCGTCATATTGATAGATACTGGTAAATGAGGCCCATCATCTTAAATTCGCTATTGTTCCCACTTATTTAGTACTGAACTTGTTGGCAGTTTGCTTGGAATGATGCATCTCTGAAAGTCAAACTGTTTAAGCAAACAGGAGTGTTTGTTCGAAAGAATATTCTGTATTACCACTGATTAAACCTTGAAAGCAACGATGTGAGCTGGCGGTATTATCTACCAATTTTGGATTTCATAGTGTACAGAGTAAAACAGATAGGATACAGTTTTCAGACTTCATAAAAACTACTGAAGAGTGACCTAAAATAGTCTCATATCTGTAAACTCTAGGTGTCACATTTCCCGCCTTCATTGAATGTGAGTCTTTAGTAATAATTAATTAACTCGTTACGGCAACCTATAAAAACAACAAAGAATTGATCAAGCGTTGATCACAAGGGCGTGGGATGGAAACACAAATAATTAGTTTCTTACAGGTGATTTCTTCCAATAATAGTGCTAATTATCATTTGGTTATCCGCCATGTCGAAGTTTTTCAAATATTACAAGACAGTTGTTTCAATCCAATATGTTTATGAAATATCAGGAAACAGACTCAACGAAATATTTGCTAAGGAATATTTACTATACGACGATTTTAAGTTGGAAAGATACTATTTTCTCCTGGTAGGTATGTGTTTAAAAACTACCGCTGCTGACCAGTAATACCTACCGCTTCAAGCTGGTCTGAATACTGAACTGTTTTTCAACCATACTAAAAATCAGTTTGACAGTATTCAGACTAGGGGGAATTGGCTTTGATGACGTCATTTATGCCCCATTAGTTTCTTCTATTACCTCTGGTAGACCAGGGATACATGGAAAGAAATTCAACCTCATAAACAAGACAGTATGAGAGAATGAGACCGAAAATTGTGACTAAGTATCTAGATTATTTATATTTCAGTTATTTATTTTGCAGAAATTTTCCTGTTACAGACTGTCAAGTGAGTGGTAGTCTTGTCTTGGGATTTCAAGAATCCATAGGGACAAAATCAGTTAACAAAAAGCACTTCCTTACAATAAGACAGTATTGCAGATAGCTAGTATACAAAAATATTGTTCTAATTCAATGCTGATTTTTTAATATTTTGGTTATGAAGCTTAAAGCATATCGCATTCATACTTAATTCAGAGTAACTGTCAGATGATTTGTCATAATTTTTTGAAATGTTCTATTTCCAGTAATTATGAAAATGTTTTCACTTAGAAATATATTTAAAATCTGTCTAATTTTACATAAATTCAAAGATCTATAGGTGAAAACCACCAAGTTGCCAGTGGAGGCACACACAGCAAAGAGGAGGACTTCAAGTGAACAAAGAGAAGAAAGTGGTGATGAAGATGCCCATTAAACAGTAACAACAAGCACCAGTCATCATCAACTGGGGAAATCTTAAGGAAGTCACTTCTTTCACTTGTTTAGGCATCATTGTTTCAACTACAGACGGCATAGATGAGGACACCAAAGCCAGGAACGGGAATACAAGACAAACCTTCAATACTCATAAATTAGTTTGGAAGTCTTCTGCACTTAACATGAAGACCAAGATTCGGAGTTTCAACACTAATGTCAAGTTAGTGCCACAAAAAGCATTTTCAACGGGTGCCAGAATTTTATTAACAGATGGATGTTTTTGATCCACAGTGAATATCAGGTAGCCAGAAAGAATTACTAACAAGGAACTTTACTAGGCAATGAGCAATGTATTATTATTATTGTTTCCTTTAATTCCTAGAAGAACATAGGGCTTCAGCCGTGCGTCTCCACTGCCCAACAAATATGCATAAGAAAAAGAATATGGATCGGATACACGCTGATGAGACCGTTGAGTGATATCACGTGCTTTGCCCTCTAGTGGAACCCAAACAGGAAACGATAAGTTGGGCGCGCTTGTCATAAAGATTATGTGAGGTGAAGATAAGAGCATATAGGCAATCATAGAGTAGGTTAACAAAGGACAGCTGAGAACACAATCAAATGGTGATGTGATTGTTGAAGCCCTATGTCCAGGTCACGACCCGACCGGAATGAAAATAACAATCTTCAGACTGAATTAATGGGCACTGTCGAACCTTTTATACTCACACTGATACCTATGGTAATTGGCAAAAGGCAGGTGATAGACCTACTTTAAGACCAAGTCAAAATGCGTCAACATTCTTGAATCAACACAAGTAGTCGTTAATTATCAGAATATGTGAAGCTTATAGAATAAAAATAAGACGTGATCAGTTTAAATATCATTCTTCTGCAAAAGAAGCAAGAAATTCATTAAAGTGGTCTGCTGCGCCCATATGACATTGAAAAAATGACGATGCTTCAGTTCAGGAATAAAACTAGCCTAAAGCATATTTAATATTTTTATTATTATTCGGTTTTCAAGTGTTGGTTTGTAGGGATTTGATTGGTTACAGGATTTTCATCATGAGCTGACATTAGTTAGAGAACCATTGGAAAACCTGGGAGTACTGGATGGCTGTTTCGTCCTAGTTTGGGACTCTTCTGCAGTACGCACACACCGCCAGGGCTAGAACCCAGGACCTTCTGGTTACAAGGCGAGCTCGTATACCATTAAGCCACTGGGACCCGATTCACTGGCCCATGAATTCTAACTTCTGCCAATTCACGACATAGCGCGACCCCTAGCCAATGTCTTCGGCGAGTATTTGTCCTCACACCCGACCTGCTGCACCCTACTGGTCACGATTTCTCACTAGAACCCCAGGTAGCTACCTGCCTGAATAGGGCAAGTCGCTAGTGAGCATCTCATTATTCGGTTTATTAAAAGGGTATTTTTTTAATGCAAATCAATGAAGGATTTTCTAGTTAACATTATTAACTGATATTTATCTGACTGGAAAGGTTTTGAGGTGGAAATGAATTCGATTTATGACATTTGTTTGCGAAATTTTGTTGAGCATGCTGATGATGTTAATGATGATGATGATGATGACAACGATGAGGAGGTGGGAATGTTAGACATTTTTTGTTGTTGTCTGCTTGTTAAGAGCTGTGACATATCTGATGCATGTCACATCCAAAAAAAAAATTCAGTTGAATTTCAAAACAGCAAAAAAAGAAATTTCACTGACTTAAAAAACAACAACTATTATTTTACTGTCAAACACGCAAATAGCATTGTAAAATGAAATATAAGCTAAACTTTGAAGGGTTTGCAGATAAAGATCCACTTTTTTGTTTGTTTAAATTGTCTAGTTCACATAATCCAGTAGTGTAGTGAACAGTCAAGCATTAACTTTTGTTTGCATTCATTCGATTTCCGACTAGAAGTGGTGATGTTTTTACTAGGTAGAGTTGCTAGCCTGATGCTCATCTTTCCTTCTTTTGTGGGACTACTACAGGCTAAGTGAGGTTTATGAGTGCATTGGCTGAGAATCAAACCTGGAGGACATGTGTGGCTGGTGGGCATTCTGTCCCTGAACGATGCAAACATTAATTAGTATGCGATTATTCATTTACCCTTGGCAACTACTTCGCTACAACGGGGTGCCATCGACAATTATACATCTCATCCAACAGTTGTACGACAATGCTGCATGCCAAGTAATCCACATCAGCAAACTTACGGAATCCTTCGAAGTGAGGACAGGAGTAAGACAAGCTGGCTGCCTACTATCACCAATGATTTTCCTGATTGCAGTAGATTAGATAATGCGACAAACAGCGGGCAATGAGGAAACAGGCATAAAATGGACTCACACAAAAAACTTGGAGGATCTGGACTTCGCCGATGATATATGTCTGATTTCCCACAAACTGGAAGATATGCAAGTGAAAAGCAACAAGTTGGCAGAAGAAGCATCAAAGATAGGACTTCAGGTGAACATAGAGAAAACAGAGGTGATGAAGATTCCTGGGCAACACCACCAACAGCAACAACAGCAACAGACAACAATCAGCATAAATGGAAGAAATCTGAAAGAAACAACCTCCTTTACCTACCTACCTTGGGAAGCATCGTTTCAACTACAGGCAGACGGAACTGACGAGGATATCAAAGCAAGAATCGGAAAAGCAAGACAAGCTTTCACTACTCTCAAGTCTGTGTGGAGGTCAACAGCACTCAGCATCAAAAATAACATCCGGATTTTAAACTCCAATGTGAAGTCAGTGCTACTATACGGATCAGAGACTTGCACTGCGCGTCATAAAGAGCATCTCAAACAAACTACAGACCTTCATTAACAGTTGTCTTCGCTCAATACTCAAGATCAGATGGCTGGTCAGAAAAGATCAGCAACAGAGATCTCTGGGAGTGAACCAACCAGGAACAGATTGTGAAACAAATATGCAGGAAGAAATGGAGATGGATTGGCCATACTCTGAGGAAACCATCAAGTGACATCACTAGACAAGCCATTGCTCGAGTGGAACCCGGAAGGGAAGCGGCGAGTTGGTCGTCAGTGCAAGGGTGACTTGGAGGAGGTCATGTGAAGAGGAGATGAAAACGTGTGGATAGACTTGGAGCCAGGTGAAGACTCTAGCAGAGAACAGAACGCAATGGAGACGCACGGCTGAAGCCCTATGTTCCTCTAGGAATTAAAGGAAATAATAACAATAATATTCATTTACCCATTTGAGTGTTCTACTAACACTAGGTTATAATGACTCCATGATGAATATCTTCACTGAATTAGGAAAAAAATTTCATCTCCAGATGGTTGGCATAATTCCCACCAATAACAACTAATTTAGTTACTCTGGGATCGTCTAACAATTAATAAATGAAAACATGAGGTCTTTAAAATATCTTGCATAGAAGCCGGCAGACATTTTGCATGCATGCATTACGCTCAATACTTGTTTTGAGAATGTTCTGGCGGCATGGTAGTATTAGTCAACCTAACTTTTGAACTAAGGTTAGATAAATATAGGGATTGTTTTGGGAACTAAGAAATTTGTTTTAAAGATGGACTTTTAGATCTATCTCTAGTTGAGCAAAGTAGGTTTGCGATTTCATGATTTTACTCTTAATGCGGAGAAGTTATTTCGTCTATCTCTTGCTTAGTCAGTGTAGTTAAACAGTTGAAATCATTAGCGTTATTATCTTTATCACTATATATTTCATGACAACTAGACATATTAACACACAGTAAAAGGTTTATTTGTTTATCAGAATGCAGCTTTTCCTTCGCACTAGCAGTCGAACTGAATAAAGCCGAAAAAGAGTCACATGGTTAGAGAATTCACAACATACATAAGTGAGTTATGCTACTACCTGAAGACAGTTACATGCTGTTTGTCACTGCTAATGAGTACTCTTCAAAAATGATACAACAAGCAAAACAGTCAGACAATTACGTTCACTTATGAAATCGGGACACCTGCATTGCATAAAGTAATAATACAAACTGAAAGTGGCCGCTGCCTTCATTAGTGTAGACGGCACTTTTTCAGCCTCAGAAGGCTAGGTTGAGGATTTCAAAAACAGAGGCAGTAAGGCAAGACAGACCTTCTTCCCTTTGAAAGCAGTTTAGAAATCTGCTTCATTCAGCATAAAGAACAAAATTCGGATTTTCAACACCAACGTTAAGTCACTTCTTCTATATGGGTCAGAAACTAAACGCGTCTTGAAAAGTATTTCCAACGCGTTTGAGAATTTTACCAACAGATGCCTTCACCCTATTCTGAAGATCGGATAGCTAGAATGAATTAGCGACAAGAAACTCTGGGAACGAAGCAATCAAGAACCTATTCCCCAACAAATACGCTGAAGAAAGTGGAGATGGATCGAACAAATGCTGAGGATATCTATCGTCCGGTAACATTTCACTCTAGGCCTTCGAGTGGAACCTAAGTGGGAAACGAACAAGTGGACATTCGAAGGTGACACGGAAGAGATAGTGTGGGGAGAAGATGAAGGCCTGTAGCCAATCAAAGGGCCAGCTGGAGAGGACTTCAGAGATCAGGACAAAGTGCAGACGTGTTGTTCAAGCCCTATATTACAACTGGAACCTAATGGAATAATAATTAATAATAATAACAACATAAACTGACGTTCACGTCCTGTAAATATGATAGTTAAGTAATATTTATTAGAAATTAATGAATTACTTTAAGTTAAGTGGTAAAAACAATTTACACGCTAAAAGAAAAAGTTTCTAATTCATTTTAGTGTAACATAAACTACATAGATAAAGTTAAATTTAAATTGATTTGATTAGAGAGAGATTTGCTAAAATATGAGTATGGGATCGCTTTTTCTCCAATGGATTAAATTGAAAAATTAGACAGATATCCGTTCAAGTCATTTAAGAATTTCTAAAATAAAGAAAAAGTGAAAGTAAGGTGATGAATTAAGACTTCTCTTTAATTTGTTTTATATACGCGAGAATGTAACCTATTAGACAGCTGCAAGTCTCATTTTGTCAAAATTTTCTGAATACCAAAATAATCTAGTATTTCTCTTTATTGATGTGATGTATTGTGAATCAAATTACTCTAATCGCTGCAAAGCAATACTTGAAAATCGATCGAATGCTCACTACAGGATGCCTGAAGTTCTAGTGAAATGTCATGACCAGTCACGTCAAACAAGTCGGGCGTCAGGACAGGTATTCCCTGATAACAATAGCTGGCGGTGACGCTAAATATCACTAACTGGTAGAAGTTAAAATTCATGCACTAATGGATTCCATCCCAATGGCCTAATGCTAGACAAGCTCACTTTGTAACCTTAAGGTCCTAGGTTCAGTTTCTGGTGGAGTCATGAGAACATATTGCTGAAGAGTCCCAAACAAGGAAGAAACAGCTGCCCACTGCTCTCTGGCTTTAAATGGTTCTCTAAATGATATCGGTTTATAAACTAATTTATAATAGTTTTGCTTAATTTCTGTAAAATTAAAAGGCAGTCATGGCTTTCTGACCAATGTTTAGGTTTTAACCGTTTGACTACGGAAACTACTTAAATGTATCACACATATCCCACTATTAATTTGTCCTGTATAAATTATTAGTAGAACTAATACAAGCGATAAACAAAACTTAAAATCATAAGGAATGTTGTTCAAATACAAAGTCGTGATGATTTTAAGCTATCTTGTGAAGGTTAGTTAGATAAAAGTAATTTAAATTTCCAATACGAAAAACACGTATTTTATGCTTATGAGGCGGAATGATAATGTTGAATCACTTATATGAAAAAAGCACTTGAATGGAAAAAAATTAAATCACTAATAGCATGATCTCTACTAAAGCACTTGATAAATAAAAACATTTATTCCCTTTTATGAATTTGAATAAAGCAAGAACAACAGTGGTTTGTGCAGAATAAGATGGTACCATCATTTATTTCGTTGGCTTCTCATCAGCTGCCTATAGCCTAAAGAAATTATTAAGTTTATGTGCAGAACAGTTTTAACATACTTGCAAATTTTACATGATGTCAGTTGATAGGAGGTTTCCAAATTAGTGAACAGTGCTCAGAAAATTACACTTATATAGTTTTTACACAAGGAGTTCAAATTTAAACAAAACCAATTTATGCATACAATGGTAAAGGAGTTACGTAATAAAGACGATAAGTGCATAAACTAAATAATTTATTTAGGCTGTAAGCAGCCGATGAAAAGCCAACGAAATAAATGATGGTACCATCTTATTCTGCACAAACTGTTGTTCTTGCTTTATTCAAATTCACGAATTTGTTTTGATGCCGTAGGTCCATATTGATGTATAAATATTCGAAGGTATAAAATTATAAAATAAGTTAGACATTTGGAGGTATTTGAAAGAAAGCCCTAGACCCAGGTTTTGTAATCACTAGTAAGTATAGTAAAGTGAAGAATCATCCAATAACAAGGAAGTTTGACTGAGATAATAAGCATTTAGACTGTGTTAGTCAATGAGGGGAAATTTTCGTTGAAAAATGTTTCGGTATGACGTCAAGTTATTGTCGTGAACGTGCTTTTATCGAGAAGACAGATAAGTAATTTTACTGGGAATCAGTATATGTAATGGATGAATTTTCTCTAAATTCATTTGCATTTGTTGTCCATAAACTCGAGGAACCATCAAATTGGTGAAGTTTTGGTAAAACAAAAGCATGGATTATAAACAAGGGGTATTTTTTTCGTGTAGTTAGACTGACGAAGAAGTCCAGACCTTGTAGGGGCGTTAAAAATCCTTATCTCCAGTATTTATTATTTATATTATTTATTTATTCCTTTACGTTCCCAGTGGAACATAGGGCTTCAAGCTAGAGCTTTGAAGTTTCAGTAGCAGTGGTGTTTATTTTTACGGGATGCGGTTGCTAGCCTAGTGCCCAACTTTCCCTCTTTACCAGTCTTATTACTGGCTTAGCGAGGTAAAGGAGTGCGTTGGCCGGAGATCGAACCCCGAACCACCTGCGTGGTTGGCGAGCAGTCTACCGCTGTGCCACCGACGCACTCCTTATCTCCAGTAATAATTTCATTTGGATATTATAACCATGATAACAGTCACTGGCACACTTACTTCCTACCTTACTGACACTAGTGATTTCTCATTATAATTTTGTAAACTGATTGTTTACTATTTTGAATAGTGAAAGCTCATTCAGGTTTATTTTCTCAAGTCTTGAGTATTTTAGGCTGTCAGATAAGTAGCCTAAAATGAAACGAGTTCTAGCAGGTTGAAGATGAGGCAGTAACTCATAGAAGAAGACATTGCGAAATGGTCGCGCTATGTCGTGAATTGGCAGAAGTTAGAATTCAAGGACCATTGAATCGGGTCCCAGTGGCTCAATGGTCTACGAGCTCGCCTTGTAACCAGAAGGTCCTGGGTTCGAACCCCGGTGGGTGTATACTGATGAAGAGTCCCAAACTAGGACGAAACAGCCATCCAGTACTCCCAGGTTTTCCAGTGGTTCTCTAACTGATGTCAGCTCATGATGAAATCCTCCATGCAATCAAACAAAATCCCTACAAAACCAATACTTGACAAGTTCTAGTTTTGACTACACTAAAAATTATATGTATTAACTGTAGTCAATATCATGAGAAAACAACGCTGACGCTCTTTCAAGGTTTAGTGAATTCAAAAAGTAAACGAAACTTATTCATGTCATCTGGAAGCTGGTTGAAACTGAAACGCATTAAAATCAGATGAACACATGTCAATTCCCCTAAAGACGACTGGGCAAAAAACACCCACTGGTTTATATAATTTAGATGAATAATAAGGCTTCAACATCATAACTTCTAAGAATCATGAAAACACTCTTGAAAATTATAAAGAATCAGTTATATCCGAAAGCATCATATATATATGCACATATATATGAAGTTGGGGAAAGAATTAAAACTAACTTCATTATTTGATGTTCGTATAGTTATTATACACGGTTGATTCGATGCATGCGGTGAACTGGGTGCACGTGTATGTTTCATTTTGGAATGTATTGAATTGTGCAGATCATCCTCTGAAGCTTCTGTTAAACTATTTGCACACCGACGATATAATGATCGTAAACTGAATCCATGCAAAGAAGTACTATAGGTCAATACCCAGTCTAAACCTTCAGCATCAGCGATTAAATTTTGTAAAAGCTAGTGAAACGAAGATGAGTGCAATTCATTATTAATTTATAATGATAATATGAAAACAGTTTACACTTTGTTGCATAATAATAATAATATTAATAAAGCATCAGAAAAAAACTTATCGTGTAGTTTCCTTCCAAATCTTTGTTTATATTAACCTTCAATTTCTACTATGAAGAACGCATATTTTGTGCCTATGAGGCGCAAAGATAATGTCAAGTCACTTTTGTTTGAAAGGATTAAATCCTTAGCCTCATAATTCCTTTCAAAGCACTACTCGAGAAATGAAACCCATCATTAACGAATTTGTTTTCGTGTAGTAGGCCATGTTTGGGGGCCATCACCCTAAAGTCCCCACCTGGGTTTCGTGCTTGTCAGTACTCGTCAGTAAGGGGTGTCTGCTACTTTGAAGGAACTCATGTCCCCTTACATTGTAAATTTGACCGACAGAATTCACTGTGCACAAACACCGAGGACTACACGCATGACATTAGTTATATTATTATTCCCTAAGGTTCCGAGTGGAACATAGGGTTTCAATAGCATATCTTTATTCCATCGTCTTCTCTGCAATCCTCTCTAGCTGGTTCCTCCTTACACCATCTCTCAAGGGCCTGGCACGATGTCACTCAACGGTTTCTTCAATGTGTGTCTAATCCACTGCCATTCCCATAGGCATATCTGTTGAGCAACAGGTTCTTGGTTGGTCTGTTGTCAGAGTTCCATGTTTATAATCCTTTCTGGACGGCCATCTGATCTTAAGTATGGAGCCAGCGAAGGCAGCTGTTGATAAAAGTCCAAAGCTTGTTAGAAATGCTTTTAATGATGCGCTAAATTTCCCTAACCATACAGAAGTACTGACTTGGCATTGATTACACCCTAGTTACCGAGATCACAGAACAACTATTATTGATGTTTACACTTCAATTTGAAGTATGCGCTGAAGATGTTGCCTAGTAGGGCAATGAAAGCTTCGCAAATTAACTATCCAGCTCAGAGAACACAACCACATCAGAACTCTTAAACTCAGCACATGAATACTCACAAACTTCTTTTGAATCAGTTGTTTTAATGACATGAACAGATCATGTTTATGACTGTTAAGTTCTGTTTTGTAATTAAACTTGAAAAGTTATCAAAATATCGACCAAGAGTATATCCTCATTTTTAAGTACTAGGATTTTTGAAATCTGAAGTATTCTTTTTTATCTAGACAAATATATATATATATATACATTCTAGGCCGAGATTTACTGTGGGAAATTATAATTACAAAGCAACTTGACCTTACTACTTGCTGAGTTTGTACTTTTTCATTTTATTGATCGATTCTCGCCTAAATCGGCTTTTAATGGAAAAGTTCACCATTCACTAATTTTTGTGTAGTGTTCATTCAGGCCACACCACACTACATGACATTATTTTGTTAAATCTAATTATATTTCTGTTATTAAATTTATTTGATGAATTAAAAATAATTAACGAGAATTACAAATATTCCAACAGAGTTTACTGATGTAGCTAAAGCTTTCCCAGTTATCTGGGACAACTTCAAGTTAATAGTGGCTTGGAATGAAATATCCTGCTTGATAGGACTTTTCATTTACATCCTGGCTGAATGGTCGAATGGGAGTTAACAGCACTGACAAAAAGTTTTGAGAACGTTAGGCAAACAAAACAACCTCACTAACAAGTTGTATTTTGTAGGGTTCTAATTTTACAGTGAGCTGATCGAAAATTGAGTACTCACACCATTAAGCAATAGCCTGAAGCTATACAAATTAGTGCAAAATGAATATTAACTGTATTTCTACACGGACTGTTCCAAAATGTAAAAAACTACAATCTAGGGTGAAGGAAAAAATACATTAAAAGTTTCGAAGTCTGGAAATTAGGTTGCCTATGCTCACCCTTATCCATCTTATGTTATCTAGAGCAATTAGAATGAAACTGAAACGGTAGAAAGACAGGGAATTTATGACGCTTAGCAGTTCAGACCCCGATCAGTAAGCAGTACCTTCAATGCCTAGTTGAAATCCCCGAGAAGGACATAATTTTCTTCGTGGTTGTAGACACGCCTCTTCAGTGAGTGCCAACAAGCACAAAACCTAGGTCCAAGGCTTCCTGCCAGTTTCCGGCAGCCGCCTAACATTCAGTTGACATTTATGAAGCAGATAGCATTCATAGGGAAAGAATTTATGGGATAGGAATTGAAACTGGTTGAAGTGGAGCAATGCATTCGGTTTTAATATTTCTTAAACACCTGACTATGTAGTAGTTTTTATCTGTAATCCAACCCCATTGTCATTTGTTCTAAGTTTATCAGTATACTTCTCTCATTGAATTTTCTTTTAATTCGTAATTGTATGACGGTGTGCTTGAAGTTTGATGCTTAAAAACAGTATTCCTGACTGAAAATAGACAACTGTTGACAACATTACTTTGTGAGTAAATCCACTGGCCTCTATTTTCCATGTTCACGAAATTTACCTCACAAGTAAAGATATTGTCTAGAAGAAGTACTATCTATTACTTCAGTGAGAATCTGTTGTGGGGTAAGTTCAGGTGATATATCCAATTACTAATAAAGTAATATACACAATAAAGTAATCTTCAGCTGTATTACACCACTAATCAAAATACAAGAATTAAAACAAAATCAATCAATGATACAAACTTACATTACGAACTTTCTGAGCATCTAAGATTTCACTGTTGGATGTCGCTGGTGGTAATGGTAATGACTCAGGTTCTGCTAGTTTTATACAGTCAGACATATATGCTCGCCTTCTCTCCTCTTGTTCCTTTAGTTCCATTTCCTTTGAACTAACCAACTATTCAGTGTTATTGAATAGAAATGAACAGTAGAAGACTTTAATAAATAATACTGGATACTAATAAGTAGTTTATAAATAAAAGCAAACTCTGAATGGTGACTAATTCTTTTGAATTAAAAATTTTGGATTTGCAGAATCTAGACCCAGTTATTCTAGAAGTTTTCCGAAAAATGGTTAACCATAATAGTCATGTTTATTCAACAGACTATTTAAAGATATATATATATATATATCCAAACCAAGTTCACTTTTAACAGTTTGAAAAATTTGGGCATTGGGTCCATATAAAAGACCAAATCCCTAAAGATTCTCCATCTAATTGTATCTATAAAATAAAATGCTTGGAATGTAATGCGATATACATCAGACAAACATCATGAGAAATCAAAATCAGAAGAAATGAACACCGTAGAGCATCTGTTCGACCAGTGAAAAATCCAGTTGAACTAGAAAATCTTGAAAAATCATCAGCCGTAAGTCTACACGCTATAGAATCAGGTCACAAAATTGATTTTGACAATATTGAAATCGTCATCTAGAAAAATTTCAGAAATCATAAAGTACGTCTAATATCAGAAGCACTTCATTATCAAATGGAATCCAAATTGTCTGAATAGAAATGATGGACTAAAACAGAATCTGACCTGGTTACAACACCTCCCTCCCCCATGAAATGACAAAATCAACACGAATGTGATAAGCAATTTCACTATGTAAACACACGCTGCTTTTATAATTTTACACACTTATCAAATCCAACAATATACACCTGGTTTTGTTATCTTTACCAACTGGCCAACTTGACAACGCAAAAATGCCCCATGCTGAGGAACGATGATTAAGTTGTTATATATAAGCTGAGATTTTGTAAATTCTGGTTTAATAATACTTTGATAAAGCTATTAACAGCATTAAATAGCGAAACGTCAGTAAAAACAATATCGTTTTGTTTTCCATTCATTGGGAAATACAAAAACTTTTATTATAATGACTATTAATTTATTCTAAAAATTTCAGTCAGCTGACTGTTATCGGGTTATTTTTGGTTTATAGTGACCATTACTGGAGTCCAGAGTCCTATTTGAGAGTCGTCATCTAGATATACCTGCATCCCCAGCAAGTGATGGCTTTTTCATTGGGACTCACCAAAAGCTTCAGAATCTCGATTTATACTGATAAGAGCATCAGTAAAATTACAGTTACTTATTGGGATAAAAGCATATGAAAGGGACATATTAGTTTTTAATTTCCACTAAACATAATAGAATGCCTGCAGCTCAGCATGAAAATGAATTGAGTTAAGCCTATGAAGACAAAAGGGTTTCAAGACTTCATTTTATTTTGTCCCATTACACTCACCAATATTGCTAAGATTTGAAAAAAAGCGATGTCTGTTAGGTTTTGTTGTTATTGTTGGAGAGTATAATACAATCAAAAGGTAAGAGAGTGAAGTTTGTTCTTTCAATAAGTTAAAACAATCATTGGGATACTTTTATAGATTAACTCAAGTATTAGTTATTTGATTAAAATAACCTAAAAGATTTTTTTTGAAAAAAAGCACACCAAAAGAATTTTCATCTTTCAAGAAAAGTGGAAAGAGAATCAAACACCCTTGTTTTCCTTCTTTATACTATCCAGGAAACTGAAGTTAACGAGAAAATTTAACGAGATCGATAAATAACTCTCCGTAGATAATAAGAGGTGGTTTAGTCTACTAGCTTATTTAACCTGTCTAAAGTAGGAAGGTTGGGCATGGGACTAGTGACCCTAACCCACGAAATCAATCCAGGCTCTACAGAAACTTCAAAGCTCAGAAAAATGTAATAATAATAACACTCAGATTAACGTTCACAGGTGTAATATTCACATGATACATACCAGCGAAAACATATCATCATTAATATTTATTCTGTTCCTATGCATTCCCAATGGGACGTAAAGCTTTGAGCTTTTTAGTATTAGTAGCTGTGGTGATGTTTTTTCTTATTTTAAGAGGTTGGGTTGCCAGCCTTACGCCCAATATTATCTCTTTAACGGGCCTACCATCGGCTAGAATTTATGAGTGCATCGGTTGGGGATCGAACTCGACACCATGAGTGTGGTCTGCTGAACCACTGACGTGGATGGTCGGTCGGTTTTCGACATAGAACTTTGCACATATGTGCGGCAGTTCAAGTCGCCACACTCCATGTAGCACACAAAGCAAGAGAAGAAATGCATAATATAGACAGTATACAGAGGTGTGAGACAAAGGTATAGTAATAACGAAGAACAATATAGTTTCAGTGGAAATCATAAGTCACAAGGAGTTGATGCATCTGCACCAGCCATTGAGAACGATTTTGAGCCATGTCACCAATTGTTTCCAACCATTGGTTTTTACCGTCCCGAGGACCCCAACCAGTCAGGAAGTCTGCACCTTCCTACGTGGCTTAGACTAACTGTTGTGGATTTCATTGACTGGTGCCATGTTTTCGTTTGACCGCCGCTAGCTCTTTTCCAGACTGGCCCTATATCAGCTAACATTGCCCGTCGAGGAAGGCGATGACCAGGCATACGTAGCACATGTCCTAACCATCTCAGTCGATGTAATTTCACAGTCTCGTCGATTGATTTCCCCACCATATCTAGCACTCGACGCCTAACCTCAATATTGCTCACCTTATTATACCACTTCACGCGGGAGATAGAACGTGGATGAGGATATAATTTATCAGAAATCAAACCTGCCGAGATTTCGTCTCAGTATACTTGTAGAGGTAGAACGGAGACAATCAGTTACGCCTTGAATTCCCTCAGGTAGTTGATTTTGTATTACCTGTCTAGAGGGATGCTGTAATCATATCATTTGGCTCTTCCAAAGGTGCTATATTGACCTTTTTACACAGTTGGAATATATATAGTAGCATTTGCTATACTATGTGGAAAAATACCTCGCGATAGCTTTTGTCCTCACCTTATATCTACTATGAGAGTTAGTTAAAATATGATGCGACTTAAATTCATATACTATTACAAATCAGCAGATGAAAATTGATTTGCTGACTTTCAGTATGCAATCTAATTTCACACTGATTAATTTGATTAGGTGTCAGTCATGGGTTAGTATGAAGATCACAGTTTAAACCCCCAAAGTCAGATATACCTTGGATATAATTAGTTGTCTAATTAGAAAGTTGAAGTTAATTGTCAACAAAATAAGTGGAAATAAAGCTCAATTATTACAATAAAATGAGGGTATTACGAGTGTCAGAGGACCTTCACTTACTCATGAATAACACTTTTATTAAAAGTAAGGAAAATGTGATGAAGTTCTTTATGGTTCAGGATAAAAGCAGTCGCAACACGTTTTCGCGCACAGTATAATAAACGTCACAATATATATTCCAGCTATGTAAAAAAGTTGATAAAACACCTTTCACACAGACAAACATAATATCGAATTTGATTACAGCATTCCTTTAAGTACGTAATACAAAATCATATAAGACCAACTACCCAAGGAAATTCTAACGATGATTGATCGCCTCCGTTCTACCCAGGCAAATAGGCTGAAACTTATTGACTCATTAGTTGTTTATTGCAGGATAAATGTGAACATCTCATCTGATTCAATCAGAACAGCCGTATGCCTTATACAACTGTATTCTGTTTCACCAAACAGCCATTATTATTATTATTATCATAATTGTTGTTGAAAATTAGTAGATTGCCACTACATGGAGTGTGGTAACTCGAACTGCTGCACATCTGTGCAAACTTCTGCATTGAAAGCAGTCAGTCGATCAAATTAAAAGAAACAGACGAATAAATTTATGTCTTAATGTAACCCTGTGATTAAACATCGAGAAGATTAAACAATTGGTGTTGTCAGTAGTGTGATACTTATCATACAGTCTACTTTAATGGATTATTTAGGTGCAGTTGTATTCTCTGAATGGTTCTCTCTGGATGGTTCATTTCTGCAAAGCTTACATTTTCTTTCTAGACAAAGTTTCTTCAGTTACGCAGACTTCAGTAGCAGGAGTGTTTGTTATACGGGGATGGGTTTGCTAGCCCCAAGCCCATCCTTCTCTCTTTTCCGGTCTTACTACTGACTAGGCGGAGTTTAGGAGTAAGTCGACCTGGAATCGAACACACACCAGGTAGCTGGTTAAAAAGCATCCCACAACTTAACCACTATGATTTAACTAAATGAAAAGACTCCTCTGTAATAGCTGGCTCCCTGTTGAGGCACTTGGGTGGAACAAAATATTAAATGAAAGTGAAATGGACAGTGTACACTTTTTACAATGCCACACTTATTAATTCACTTTAAAATAATGACAGGATAAAAATCAATCTAACGACACATAGTCATAATAAAAAATATATGTATATATTTAACTTCATTATCGATTTAAAGTCTTTTAGGTCAAGTTAAATTTTGTCCAATATCAATAATATTAGTAGGTGACTTTGACAGAATTGAAAGAAATACATTTTTTCGACCATTTGTAAACTCAAAAGAAAAATGTTTTGTCAATAAGTTAAAACAGGTAATGTATGAGTTAACCAGCTCGTTAATATAAAGTAATATAAGAAATGAAATAGAAAGAACATATAATTATGGTTAGTATAACTCAAATTATATGTTGATAAATATTGAGTTGTAGTCAACAGTAACAAAGTTATGTGCAAAGAAAAACTCCCATTTATCAGAAATCAAGGTTAGGTATTAATATCTCCTACAAATCTATAACCGATCATGGATCAGGTTGCTTAGGGTAAGTAACTAACTCCCTCAGTTCTTTTGTTTTAAAGTAAACTGAGAAATCGGTTTTTTTGAGCAGAGATTTAAAAGTTCGTCTTAACTCAAAAGTATCCGTCACTGTGACAACAAACACGAATCTTGCATCTTGGCGTTTGTGTACACTTAGGCGTGTGTCCCTTTAACGTCCTATCCGTTAGATTGTTATTCACATACCCTTATTCAACCGAAGCATTCGACTGGTATGCATACCTCGTCTACACCTAAAAAATATGAGTCGGATGTCACTATCCTAATTTAAAATGTTACAAGAAGCGGGAAATTCATTTGATTTGAAGAGACTGCGTTACAAAGAGATTTTCATTGACAAATCATTTTCAAAACATAAAGCGTAAATCTGTCAATGAAATGCCGATGTGAATAGCAAAATCCGAAAGTTAAAAGTCTGCAAATTATTAAAAAACTTTTAGTTTATAAAGTAGATGTGTGATATTCAGCAAACAGAAAATCAGTAAATATTGGTAAGTAATTCACACAGCAAACAAGAAATTTATCTCCGTCACCAATATTTTCAATTTAATTTATATTTTTAAAATCAGAGCAATCAAGCAAAACATCATTGAATGCAATCAATGCATGTGCATAATTTGTGTTGTGTGTGTGTGTTTATGTGTGACCAATCTTACCAATTTGTTTAAATTCTCCCGTACAGAACGAAATGAAGACTTTAACCACTGAACAGGATTTTGGGTTCACAAAATAAAAATATGTATAAATTACTCAGAAACATACATAGAGATTGTTTTGGTGGTAAAAGATAGAAAAACCATATGCAAATACCTTATGAACAAGTTAAGTGTCAAATGAAATGAATGTTTTATCTTTCACTGGGAGATTATTCACAACTCATTAGAACGTAGTACAAGTTTTCATTTGTCATATCGTTAAAATATTAGATCAGATCGCCACATTACGGATCATCATTGAACAAAGCTTGGAATGGCAGTCACCCCTCTGTCTCAACTTTATCGACTTTGAAAAGGCATTCGACAGCGTCGATCGAGAGGTGATTTGGAAACTACTTCGCTACTACGGGGTGCCACCGACAATTATACATCTCATCCAACAGTTGTACGACAATGCTGCATGCCAAGTAATCCACAACGAGACACTCAAGCAATCCTTCGAAGTAAAGACAGGAGTAAGACAAGCTGGCTGCCTACTATCGCCAATGATTTTCCTGATTTCCGGCGGTAGACTGTATAATAATACGACAGACAGCAGGCAATGAGGAAACAGGTATAAAATGGACCCACACAAAAAACTTGGAGGATTTGGACTTCGCCGATGATATATGTCTGATTTCCCACAAACTGGAAGATATGCAAGTGAAAAGCAACAAGTTGGCAGAAGAAGCATCCAGAGAAGATAGGACTTCAGGTGAACATAGAGAAAGAAGTGGTGATGAAGATTCCTGGGCAACACCAACAGCAACAACAACAACAGACGGCGATCAGCCTAAATGGGAGGAATCTGAAAGAAACAACCTCCTTTACTCACCTGGGAGGCATCATTTCAACTACAGGTGGAACTGATAAGGATATCAAAGCAAGAATCGGAAAAGCAAGACAAGCTTTCACTACTCTCAAGTCTGTGTGGAGAAATAAGATCCGGATTTTCAACTCCAATGTGAAGTCAGTGCTACTATACGGATCAGAGACTTGGCCAGCGCGTCATAAAGAGCATCTCAAACAAACTACAGACCTTCATCAACAGCCAGTTGTCTTCGCTCAATACTCAAGATCACATGGCTGGTCAGAAAAGATCAGCAACAGGGATCTCTGGCAATGAGCGAACCAACCAGGAACCGATTGTGAAACAAATAGGCAGGAAGAAATGGAGATGGATTGGCCATACTCTGAGGAAACCATCAAGTGACATCACTAGACAAGCCATTGCTGGAGTGGAACCCGAAAGGGAAGTAGCGAATTGGTCGTCAGTGCAAGGGTAACTTGGAGGAGGTCATGTGAAGAGGAGATGAAAGCATGTGGGCAGACTTGGAGCCAGGTGAAGACTCTAGCAGAGAACCGAACGCAATGGAGACGCACGGCTGAAGCCCTATTTTCCTCTAGAAATTAAAGGAAACAATAATAATAATAATAAAATATTAGTCATTTCGTCGTTTTCATCTTAAAGGTAATTTATGCTGCAAATCCCACGAATCTATTCTGGATTCAGTCAGGGACTATGCAAGAGTGTAAATCAAGGTATTTAGAATACTTCTCAAGTAACGGAGAATTACTGATTAGCTCTGTCCCATTCAAGTGGGCATTCGGTTGTGGCTCACACACACATACTACTGGACGACTTTGGTGATTTTCAAACTACTCATAAAAGTCAGTAGTACATTCCAAGATGCGTTTAGTTGTACTGAGTCAGAAGAGAAAGTTTGACTACTCCTACTATTCTGCAGTGTTACGTTAGTCTCACTATTGAGATGTACTCAGATTCGATTTGAAATTAACAGTTAATATATTTTCATGGCAGATTTAGTCACGAACGGATATCACCGAGGGAATCATTAAAAACCGTAGGATATTAGATAACTGTTATGCCACATTTGAGGACTCTTCATCAGCAAGCACTTTTCCATCATCAGAGTTTTGATAATTGACTGATTAATAAGAGACTGTCACTGAGGTGGTCCACCAAATGAGTTGCAGGGATAGATCTTCACAGAAGACATTAGAAGTCGAGATTTATGAATCGCCTAATTTCCATCCAGTGGTTATATAGCAACTTTATTGCCTTGGAGGTTCTGGTTTTGGTGAGTGTTAGGATCAACTGTCCTTAGTGTTGAATAGGTCCAAACTGAAACGAAACAGCTGCATATTCCTTCCTGGTTTTATATGATTGTTGAAATGATGTCAGTTATCCTTAAGCCGATAAATGAATTACATTTTCATTGGCCTCAGCTAGGCATTAACTAAAAAGTATGTGTTCTTTTTTCAACTTATTTGAGGTATTTAACAAAGTATCTAGTGACATGAGTTAGGTGAGGAAGATTTTTGAAGAAAAGGAACTTTTTGACTGGTGACAGTGATGAATAAGCTTCTTCTTCATATTTCATAATGTCTGGTGGTGATATGTCTAACCTACAATTTCAATTGTAAACAATGTTCCATTGATATTGGCAGCAATCAGTTTTGGACACGTTTCAAGATAAGTGGTTCGTTGGAGTTAAGAAAAAACACTTTATTATTTTGATGACTGGCTTTAGAACAATGTTTATCAACAGCTGCCTTTTTGGGATCAATACTGAAGATCAGATGGCCGATGAGGAGGGATTATCAACAAGCGACTCTTTGAATGAATCCACCGGAAACCTATCACCTAAAAATATGCCAGAGGAAATGGAGGTACACTAGACACATCTTGGGGAGACCACTGAGTGCTATTTCGCGCCATGCCCTACAATGAAACCCGAATAGAAGCGACAAGTTGGCCGTGTATTTGATGGTGACATGGGGGAGATTATGTGGGAGGGTGAGATGAAAGCTTATGGGTAATCGTGGATCCAGCTGAAAACGACTGCAGAGAACAGGATGAAGTGAAGATAGGCCGTTGAAGCTGGATATTCCACTCGGAACTCAAGGGAACGACAATACTACTAAACTAACACAGTAAACTTTGTAACATCTGCAAATTATTCTGTGACTTCAGCTGTTTCTTGTCTTGTAAAGGCATGTCTGTAGCTAACAAGTGTAATAAACATTTAACACCACCATACACAAAAGGGGGAAGATGTGATCAGTCTAATACCAGGAAGAGAAGTGATCTCCAGTATTATTTGTTGTTAACAACGAAAACAACTATGTTATTTTAGATTTCACCTGATAGTGAGCTGTCAGTCATAAGCAGTTAGCTGTTTTCTTGCACTTATGAGCGAATTAGTATTGATTATCACAGACTAAGACAAAATCTTAAGCATATTTAAATTCCCATAACTTTTATACAAAATTGTCTACAACATTATGTGATAGGGTAAAAAAAACAGCTTACCTCCCAATCAATAGACTCTTCTTTTAGTATTCTTATGGCAGACTTCTCCTCTTCCATTGATGGTACACTGTGACATTCTCTTATCCTTTCATGACTTGATGTTGTAACCTTTAGAGAAGAACGATTTAGTGATTGTTGTGTTTTACTTGATTCCTTTGAATCTACTTTAGTTTCACTTCGCTCAGTGGGATTATCATTATCAGTTACTGTTACGGAAAAGTCTTTAGAGCTTTGTACACGCTTTTGTTTATAATTTCTGAGAGTCATTAAAGCACGTGAACGATCATCTGAACAACCGATACGTGGTAATATCCAGTCAAATGTTTTTGGGACAATAACAAAATGATGATAATGACTGTGTCGTCGATGATTCGACTTTTGATTATGATTATGATGATGATGATGGAGTAGTTTATCCAATTTACTAAAATTATCACTCTCCATATCACCCACACCCGGAGAACCAGTTGATTTTGGGCTGTTAAGGGAATGTTTAAGAAAACTTAGATTTCCTAGTGACTTTGAATGCAGCGTTTCAATGTTCATCTTCTTAGTATTATCCTTATTTTTGGTATCAATACTTTTAATTGACACTCGACTACTTTCAATATCGGTGAAGTGCTCTTCATTGTTTGAATCATCTTCATATCCATGAAACTGACAAGTCAGGAGAAAGTCGAATAGAATTTGCGCTCTAAATAATTTAAATGGATAAAAAAAACATTAAGCAAAAACTGTGGATTAATATTATTTCTAAGTTATAATATGTTACAATTATATAAAGTCAGTCTCTAAGATATCAGAGACTAAAATTAATGAAGTAAGAGACTATTTAAATTTCAAAATCAGAATAATTTCATTGATTTATTTAGTTAGAAACATTGGTAAGTCGTCTTCTGTGACTATGACAACAGCATCCATAAATGTGAAGGCTTGACCAGTTTAAGAAGAAATCCTTATGGTGATAGATTTTGATAACAATCTTTGGTTAACAGGTAAAGTTCATAGTTCATTTTCACTGCTCAATTTCTACAGATCTGAGACATAAATTATCAATCCTTGGTGCAGTTTAATTAGCTTGCTTATGTACTGATAAAGTCATACCTTATTGTTTGAATATCCCCTTTGCGACTATCTTTTCTCCTCTACATTTATGCGCTTATGAAATGTGGCAACGTGAACTGCTGCAGTTTCGTGCAAAGTTGTGCGTTGAAACTACATTATGTTACATTAATGGCGAATTCTTATGCAGTTTGATAACTGTAGGAATACTATTTAGAAGTTAAACTATCAAGTGGATATTAAACAAATAATTAGGAGAAAGTGGAGATGGATTGGGCATACGCTGAGTAGCCCATCGAATGACATCGCGTGCCAGGCCATGGCTAGAGGAGAATCCTAATGGGAAGAGACCAGTGAGTTATCCTAGGGTGGCATGAAGGAGATCGTGCGAGGAGGAGATGAGAAATGATGGGCAATTGTGGACCCAGGGGAAGAGGGAAGTAGAAAATAGGAAAAAGTGGAGATGTGCTGTTGAAGCCCCATAATCCACTTGAAACCCAAGGGAGTAATTCTAATAACAATTTCATTTCTCCAAACAAACTGATATACACTCAATGTTTATATTCTCTAGCATTTGATGATAAACGTATAAGTTGAGTAGACTTAGATTATTCTCTTAAATGCTATTTTTCTATGCGGTTTCGATTTACAAAGGGCCAGTATTGCATGAAATTAATTCCATATTGATGCACTCTTTGTGCGTCGGTGGCATAGCGGTTAGGACGCTCGCTGACCATGCACATGGTCCGGGGTTCGATCCCCGGCCGACGAACTCCTTTACCTCGCTAAGCCAAAAATAATGCTGGTGAAGAGGAAAGGTTGGACATGAGGCTAGCAACCTCATCCTGTAAAATAAACACTACTACAGAAACTTTAAGCCACTAGCTTGAAGCCCTATGTTCCACTGGGGAACGTGAAGGAAGAAAAAAGATGCATCGGTGATTGAGTGATAGAATGACCACCAATCGTGTAAGTGGTCCAAGGTTCAATTCCCCACTGTTGCATTCCAAAATCGCGCTTAACCAGTAGTAAACTCCGTGAAGCAGGAAGGCTAGCTGTCAGGCTAGCAATCTCATCCTGTAAAAACACCAATGCTACTGAAACTTCCATTCGCAATGCAAGTCAATAAAAGAAACTGGAACACTCTATTTAGAAATAGATGTCATTGAAAAATCCTAAAATAAATAAAAAAAGAATCATCTGTTTGCAGCTAAGATAGATAATCGAAATATTTCTTTCTCTCCAAAGAATTAAGTGTTTCCTAGTCATAAATTTATACTCGACTAGTTTATCTACACGAACATTTTTTTGTCTTCTGAATCCCAAGAGTAATGTGCCACATCCGCAAAACTGTTGCAAATTTTCAAAAGTATTCATGGCGGTGAATAAATAAGTGTTTTGTGTTTGAAACGTCCTTCTCCCCACCCCCAACCATCTATTTTTTTCGTTCATGAAATTTCGTCTAAAAACCGCTTCTAAAACCAATAAAAAACAACTCTACCGAAACAGTTCGGAAACCGAAAGTGATATATGCATATACAAAAAAACACAACATTTCTGTAGATTACATTGGTAAGCTAACAGCCCACAATTGTATTCTACCTTATTCGAGTTCACTGTTTGGGACGGCGTGGTGTGTGTGAAACAACTAGGACTACAATGTTTTCCAAAACAACATTTTGACATTAAACATTAATTGTACCTAGTTGGTTCACAGACATGATATATATGAAATCAATGAAGTAAAAAAAGAAAAAGAAAATGAGTATTCTAAAATTTACCTTGTCTCATGAAATACAACAGTATCCTTAAATACAAAAACAAGGTATTTGACAGAAAACAGAAAAAAATTATGCTATTTCTGAAATAACATGCAATCATCTTACTTCGATGTTATATACATAATTTACCGGAGCATTTTGTCCATAAATTACTGCCAAGCAATTATAGACTTGATTGTCAAACATGTCTGTTTACAATAATCAATGGGGATGGAGAAGTGATCAAACATAGCTAATGAATTCAGTGCTCAATTAATTATGCTAATAAGTTGGTAGTTCTGTATGAAGATAAGTAACATTGCGTAAAAAAATTCTGTAAAACTTCACTTTCAAACACAATGAACATTACAAAAAGCTTATCAGTTTTGGATGACTGTCACAAGTGTCTGACACTTTCAACAAAGCCAACAGGTTCAGTTATATATACTAGACCACATTGTTCAAGGCTGTTTGCTGACTACAGTTACACAGCTGTGTATCTCGTTTAGACGTTGGGTATCGATCTATTCATTGAAAAATAGACATGACAAAGTCAAACAACACATGGTGAGTTTTGAAGGGTCAATTAAGGATAATAACAGCCAACAACTCACTTTCCCTGTGGTATGAGAAACCAATATTCCTCGGATTGAATAGTAAACCAGTGTGGATGTCTTCTATGCTTATTACTTCTCATTGAGTAAGGCGATACTAATATACATAAGTATAATGGATTTTCATCTGAAGGAATAGAACATAAAAAAACAAAATGATTATTTGATTATTTCCCCACTGTACAAACATAATTATATTTATTTAGATATAGATTGTTACGTTTAGCTAAAGTAGCATTTGGGAAAGTTGTAGACACTAGAAAGATGCTTCTGTACAGTTCTTGTTACAAGTTTAAAAAAAGACATTCTTCCCTGTCAGAACATTGTGTATATCCCTCGTTCAAGTTTTTGAAAATTCACTTCTGTACGTGGGAAGTAAAATATATGCACGTGCTAGCTCGCACACAGTGTTCTCTTTCTACTTGGCTGCCTTGTCGCCAATATACTTACTGAATGCATCTTTCGGAATTTACAGGAAACTCACATCCTCTTCCAGAGAAGATTCTGCGACCAGTTCAGTAAACCTTCAGGGAAGAAGAATTATTGAAATATATTACGTGCAGATCTTTGGTTTTTATCATTAAATTTGTGGACAATGGGCTGAGTAACTCTAACGACTGATAACTCATTATTCCTTATAAGTGTAATTTATTATCTGAGTATCATTTATTGTTTCGGTTTCATTTTGATATTGATTATAATTATTGAGTCACGGAGTAAAACCATTGCAGGTAATAGATAAACACAATAGACATTTCGTGGAAATTAAAATATATACAGGTTAATCTCTCATGAAATTGTCCTCTTTAACTTAAAATGCCTGACCATGAAGACATTCAGCGAGTTATCATTTCATTTATTTAAATGAACACAGTCCCGATTTTATGATATTTTGTTGACCCAACATCGCTTATTCCAGAGTTCGACTCTCGGCAGACATATTCCTTAATTCTACCTAGCCGGTAGTAAAACCAGAGAAAAGAGAGGATTGAGTGTCAGCCTAGCAACTTCATCCCGCATAAACAACACAAGAGCTACTGAAGTTTCACAGCCCAAGTTTGATAATGCTGCTTTTTCTTTTCGCACTTATGCTTCATATTCAACGTGATCCACATTCATATAGCAAGCATAGGATGATCATCAAGCTGCGTACATTGTTTCTAGAAATGTCCTCTTTCGCATTGTCATGCTATCCAGGGTTGTGAACAATTAAAGTAATAAAGCAAATCTGGAATGTAAGAAATGATGAAATAATACAAAACACAAACTGACTAAAACATGTCCATATTTCTTTATACACATAGGTTGTCAGTTTTGAATGGAGTTATATAAGAGCTTTTGTGATGATTTAATTTGTCAGTCACTTTATGAATTTGAATAAAGTAAAATCAGCAGTTTGTGTGGAATAAGATTATACCATAATTTACTTCGTTGGCTTCTCATCAGCTGCCTATAGCCTAAAGAAATTATTAAGTTTATATGCAGAACAGCCTTAACATACTTGCTAATGTTACATGATATCAACTGACAGCAGGTTCCTAAATTAATAAACGTTGCTCAGAAAATTACACATATAAAGTTTATACCCAGAGAGTTCAAGTTCAAACAAAAATCCGTGTTTGCACACAGTGGCAGAGGAGTTACATGATAAACACAAGAGGTGAGTAAGATGACAAGTAATTGATAAACTGAGTGACAGTATAGTGAGTTCTACTCAAATCATAGTATTAGGAGTCAAGGACAGTCGCATTATGCCAACGGATATGAGGATACAGCCAAATGGAAGAGGGAATAAAGACATCCAGTTACCAGGATAAGGAAAGACTGATAACTGCTTCTTTTTGAACGCATAAATCGATTTTCAGGCGTTTGATAGCGATTGCTTTAGCGAACCTGAGGGGAACTGAACTATCTTGTCTGTTGATAATTTTAAACGATTTTACGGTGTCCACCTCATGACCCTTATTGATACAATGTCTGGAAATGGTACTGTTGTCAGCTTTTCTCCCATGAGACGTAGACTTTCTGGTACATGTCCATAAAAAAACAGAGGTATGGCCTTCTTTCTGTTCTCCGAATGTAACTGCTACCGCAATTACATGTAAATTTGTATACACAGTTAGAGTTAACATGAGAACGGTATCTGTCGACTTTTGATTGCACCAAAGAGCATGCTGTCCGATAAATTGGAACAAACTTAGCTTCAGAATAGGCTGTGGCTACTGAGGAATTCAGTCTTTTGTTGGCTAATCGTTTGTGAATCACTTTGCTGCAGGCTTGGTTCATCACCTTTAATGATAGTTTCACTTGGTTTAGCTAAACACGATACTCTTTGTATGAGAAATATGTTAGATGTACTAAAAATAAACTCCTTCTACTGTGCTCGACAGTGTCTGCTTAATCTCTTCAAAGATATTGTAGCGTGATAACAGAATCTATCTACATTTGCATAATAATCTTTCAGTTGATATCTAAATGGATTTCTAAAATAAATTGCTTATCAAAGTAGGCGATCAGATTCACTTTTGTACTATCATTTTATCTTCTTACTGACTTTTAGTTATTCAGTTATATGAACAACAATATTCGTCGTGTTTACGCAGTTGCTCTGGTTGGAACCACTAGTTGTTTGATTTATTCTTGTTTTTTGTCTCCAGCCTCTCTTTTATTTGTTCACAAAAAAGTTGCTTTCAATATTAACTGAGATTTATAGCTTTCGTGTGCATTTTGTTTAGAATTTAATCAATTAACTACTGCTGCTTTCTTTCACGATAGCGGAAGTCAGTCTCATTCTACATAACTCAAGTTAATAGTGTGTATTTATTACTCTGAATGCATCTTTTTAAGCTCAAGGCACTTAAGTCCAATAAAAAATATTCTAGTATAAATTTAAATGTAGAAAACAAATTCTTCTCTTCATATCTTCGTGTCTTCATTTTTTTTAGAAATTTGAAGTATACTGAGAACTTATTAGATGGCTGGAAGCAATCAGCAGGAAGCCTTGCACTTAGATTTCATGCTAGTCGGCACTCATCAGTCAGTAGGACGTATCTGCAAACTTGAAGGAACTCATGTCCCTTCTGAGACTCAAACACACGTCACCTAGTGCTGCAGTCATAGGCGTTTCCACTGAGCCATTTGAGCTCACGATTGCAAACTTGACTGAAAGAATTCAGTCTGCATCAAACAAAAGGACTAGACACATTACACTAATTACTAACTAGTGTCCACCCGAAGTATCCTGAGAACTTGGATGGTTTAAAATTCAGTATAAATAGTTCTAAAATAAATTTAATAGAACACCAAACAAACATGAAACGCATATTTCTATTTGTGTCTTTATTATACGCTTCGAACTAAATATATCAGCACTTGAGTGAATTATGTTAATCAGAAATCAATAAGTCCCATTTTCACAACGTACATTTCCACAAAATATGCGCTGATAATCGAGAAGTAAAAGAACCTTTTCAAACAACTTTATTATCCTCCGATTTCCTTAGTTCATGAATCACCTATTCACTTTGCATAACGTGATTTCTAACTTCTTTA
Source organism: Trichobilharzia szidati (assembly GCA_944472155.2). Lineage (NCBI taxonomy): Eukaryota > Metazoa > Platyhelminthes > Trematoda > Strigeidida > Schistosomatidae > Trichobilharzia > Trichobilharzia szidati. Next base: position 92,564,382 of record OX235271.1, on the reverse strand, counting down.
CGAGTTCAATAAAACATTTGGAGTCAAATAAAATAAATACACTCAGTGCCATTAATCTAATGTAATTTTAATTCTTGGGTGCGTCGGTGGCACAGAGGTAGAATGCTCGCCAATCACGCATGTGATTCGGGGTTCGATCCCCGGCCAACGCACTCCTCTACGTCGCTAAGCCAGTGGTAAGACTGGTAAAGAGGGAAGGTTGGGCATGGGGCTAGGAACCCCATCCCGTAAAAATAAACACCACTGCTACTGAAACTTCAAAGCTCTAGCTTGAAGCCTAATGTTCCACATGGAACGTATAGGCATAGAAGACTTTAACTCGAGCAGGCAATGCATATTTGAGAACTGAATTAATCTCATATCTTAATCAGCAGACTTGATTACAACAGATATCTGTTGTCAAAATGTAAACAACTGTAGATAGATAATTAAAACCTCACTCTTACTTACCTAAATCACATTTGTCTTGAACCGGTTGTGATGAAGTGTTCTGTGTTTCATTTGTGATTACAGTTCCAGTATTCTTTTCTTCAATGTTCCCTTTACCTTTTTCAGTAGAACTTGTTTGTGAAACATCTTTGACTTCTGAACAGCTTGAGCATTTATCATTTGACGTCATAATTTCTTTTGTATTATTTATTAAACACTGATTTTCATCTTTAAATTCCACAGATTTTGTTGAATCATTTTCATGCTTCACAGGAATTGTACTTGAAGATGTTTGTCTAGATTAATTAAAAAGAGAATGCGAACGTTTTCAGTAAAAAATGTTGAGAGGACGACAAAAAATGTCATCAGTTTCCCGTTTTATTTTAAGAAAAAAGGATGCGTCTTTGGTTGTTAGTATAAATTAATGTCTGACTGAGATGTGAGTTAAGTGATATAGATCTTGTTTATCAAAGAAAAGTAAAATGCAATTTAAAGTGATATATATATTATTGATGTCAGATGGTTGGTTGCAATCGGCAAAGAGACGTGGATCTAAGTTTTGTGCTAGCTGGCACTCACTAGTCAGAAAGGCATATCTGCAACCTGAGATTCCAGCCCGCGCCACTCATTGCTGCAGTCAGAGACATTATCACTGAGCTATTCGGGCTCGCAGTCGACCTCCTGTAGGATTATACTGGATATTTCTGACTGGACACAAGTTAGAAACTAATGCAGTCTATCTAGTCCCTTGTTTGGTTCAGAATGAATTCTATCAATCAAGTTGGAAATGTGGCCACTATTCTAGGTGGCCGTCCATCACGATGCACTTTGAACTGTTGATTATAGAGGGTTGGCAGCAATCGGCAGTCAGTCTGCATCAAATAAAGGACAAGACACACCACATTGTACAGAGGCGAAAGTATACATTTCTATCCTTCGCTTACGTTTTACGTGAGTACATGAAGGGCATTAGTCACAAAGTTACGCAAACGTATTTACAATAATCTACACTCAGTGATACATTTAGTAATGCTAAGAAAAAGCACTTTTTTGAGAAACCAGATGAAAACAGGCAGATTTCAAGATATGAGCTCATGTATATTTATACTGTGCCATTAGAAAAAAAAACTGGTAACACTTTAAGAGGCGTTCAGAACAGGATAGTGATTTGCTGAATAGGAAGCGTTTACAAAGACAACAGAATACAGTTAGTAGCTAGAAGACTGCTTCAAAATGAATAGTGTGTCGAGGAGATTCCACAAAGTAGTTATTTCCCCTCTACACCTAGACGTATACACATTCTACTTACACATCTGCAACGATAGACTGTCTAGATTATATAAAGACTTTCACGAATTTGTCCTTGTTATTATGAAGATCAACTAGATCATTAATCACTAATTAATACTACTGAACTTTAATTCTGTTAACCATACTGGTTCCAAATATATACGAGTAGTATATTATGTAACTGATGACAAATCACTGGAAATACTTATTTGCTCAGAATGTGTTCTATAATCATGGAGATTCATTCGTAATCAAATAAAGTTCATTGGTTTAAAGTTGTGTATCAAATAATCCCCTTCTTTCATTATTAAAATCCGTTAATCAACAATCATGCATCCTCCGTGAAATTTGTTAAGAACTAGGTTTATTGAATGAATGAGTAAGGGTTTCTCTACTTCATTGTCCAAATCTTAGTAAGTGCAGATGCACCGAAGATACACTTGAGGAGGAAGAAAGAAAGTTGACATAAATTCTGGTTGATAATAATTATCCAGACAGGTTCAGTGGGAGATATAAAGTAGTCAGAACACCGAGACCCACTCTCCAACTCACCGCTAAGAAAGACTTGTACATCAAGCTACCCTATATGGGAGATCATAGCAGCTTGACAACTAGATAAACATTGAACACTGCTGTTAAAAATACTTTTTATGGAGCTAATATCATAATAATTGAGAATGTGAAGCCAATATATCCATCTAAGCCATTTGAAAATGCGAAAAATGATGTCACATCCCACTGTATTTACCGATTTGAATGTACGTATGGACACATACATATCTATTTCTGCAAGTAAGGGCCTCAGAGCATATTCCCAATTGGCTTCAGAAACAAATGGAATCTTGAAAACCTATTAATGGTGAGAACAGGAGACCTAGCTCTTCTATTGCGAAACATATTATAGCGACAGGACATAAATTGATGTTTACACGTCTTTTAAACCCATCTGTAAAACGTGTTTGGGGCGTATCCTAAAGTTTGTGGAAGCCCTAGCAATTAGAAAGTTTAAACCACCTCTATGCGTTCAAAAACAATTGGTTATCACATTAAACCTTCCTTGGTAAATTTTGTTTTGATACCATAGTAGATGTACTATTACCTCCGTTATTTGGTTTAGTGGTCTTCATTGTTATTTTGACCTTGAATGTGTCCTTTTAACTTGACCTAAGACTATTTTCTCACCGCTTAACTCTTTATTAGTTTCATATATATTCCTATAACAAGTCCGTGTGTGATCAAATTGTTCGAAATGTGTTGCGCAAACACAAAATTACACGATTCAGATAAATCACGTCTTCTTATTGCATTGTCTAAATTCATAAAAAGAAACAATTATTTTAAACTAACAAATCAGAAACGCTATCATACTACATGAAAAATTCATTTATTTCATTAGGAAAACCCTATCAAAATGTTGGATAACTTGTAGGTGCTCAACTCTCGAGTGGAAGTAGATCCTATGACACAAAATGGATGGTGAAGTTGTTTTTCCACATTATATATGTACAAAACTTGAACACTGTGATAGTTTATCATTTCATTATACTTTCCTTACTGGAAAGATCATTCAGTGAAAGAGTAAGTAATACTATATTTTGTGGATCCATTGTGTTTGATATAACAGATTTTTTATTGTATGTGTGTTGTAATTTGGAGTTTCAATCAGTCTTGTTCTCGAAGGATGCGCAGTGATACCCTAAAAAATGTCTATTTATAAAAAACCATCATTCTAACAAATGACAGAACAAAGGTAAGAAGTAGTTATATTTAGCAGGTTCGATGACCAAATAACTTGAACTGTATAAAGCTTTTTATATATGCCATAGAGCTAAATTAAAAAGCCAATAAAATGCAATAGAATCACATTAAAAAACTAAGGTGTCATACTTTTGTAATCTAGGGAACTCAGGCAATGAAAATTAACTGATTAACTTCCATTATTGTTCCATTATAAGGAAATCAAGCATACTACTTGTAAGTGTTAATTTGCAGGGATTTCAAGTTTCATCACGAACTGGTTTAGGCTGAAGAACCACTGGAAATCTAGGGCGTACTTAAAAGATGTTTCGTCTTTGTTTGGGACTTGTCTTCAGCTCACACACATGACCCCAGAGGAGATGGAACCGAGACTCCTCAGGTTATAAGGCAAGCTCGCTGACCATTTGGTCACTGGGGCGGAATCCGGGGGTCGATGAATTCTAACCTCTGCTAATTCGTGATGTGTAGCACCACTTCCAGCCAGTGTCACAATGAATATCTATCGCACGCAGCCGATCACGACTTCTTGCCAGAACTCCGGGCACCTTCATCCCATAGTTGGGTACTAAGCAGCACAAGATTACTTTCCAAGTGTTGGCTTGCAGGGATTTGATTGATTTCAAGTATGAAAAAATTGTAAATACTTATCTGTAAAACTTCACTCAATCAGTGTGAAATAAAATTAATAGTTAATGTATGCAGTAAGTTATATCTGTGAAGGTTGGTTCATGTACTTTTTCTGAAACGATCGCTAGAATGAATGTCCTATCAATGGTTACATCCATGAACCTGTTAGGCTCTGATAAATCCCGTATTGAAATGTTAGAATAAATTAGGTAACTGGAAGCCTCTATCATTATAACTTTATTTAAATTCGAAAATTTATTCCTATGGTTTGTAAAGCTTTATCTGTTTTCAGTATTTAATTCATTTTATGATATTACAAAACAGTTTAAACCATCACTGAGGTCGAACACAATAATAATAAACTATAAATACCTCAGTGTACATAAGCAGACATGCCTACGCATGATTTGTTAGACACTCCTGCTATCTTCATCTAGCAGGCTGTTTCTTAAAGTACGTTCAGCAAACATGATGTAAGCGGATAATCTAAACATCTCACGTTTAGAATTTAGACAAAATCTCAGCAATATAATTAGAAACAGATACTGTGAAAAAAAACGTCAGCTTTCAAAATCTCATCCTGGAAACCAGCATAGTAGTATACCTGCCTGATGAGGAGAGCTAGAGACAGACAGATAAAAGTATAATGTCTTACTGAAGCTGAGTTCAGTTAAAAATTAATGCGATTAATCACTAGATAGCCGTAAAGTAGAAAAAGAATGACAAATAAATGTCCACCCGTCTCAACTGTTTACTAAAGACCGGATGCTGGTACACTATCACCAAATGTGTCATTTTTGTGTTGTCTGTTGCATAGGGCGTGGAGGTAGTTAGAATTAATTCACCATCATGTGTTGGCCACAGATGACAGTACAGTTTTAGAATGTTAGCTGAGGCTTCTTTCATCAATTTTTGAGATATATGAACGACTGAAAAATACAACAATACTTTCTGACTCCTAAAACGCCGTGAACCAAGTTTGGTAGAAGCGTAACGGGAGAAGACAAAAGACTTGGTAACGGAATGTTTATTAGCAATCCGACATAAACATATAGAAAAATTACTAATAACTGATATCAAAATCGTCATTTGCACAGATCTTTGCTGTTGTGCTACTTCTGCCCTTCGTACCGGTTCATTTCCTCTCTTTGACTTCCAATCTATCTCTCCGCTATTTGATATTTTGGTGGCAATTAACATCTTCTTATATACTACTGATAAATCTAGTCAGTAATGCACATCACATGAACAATTCATGCGCTGACAAATTAGAAAGACCTACACGTGTGTGTATGATTTTTATTTTAAATAGCGAATTCAATCTATTGAAGAATTCCTATTGTAACAAGGAAATTATTTCAACAAAATAATTCATTGGCTAATAAAATATGAATAAATCTTAATACAGGAATTTATCTGGAATCATACACTTTGATACAGTGTGAATAACTGAATAGCGTCTCAAGCACAATCTATTATCCATAACTGTACCAATGTATTCGCGCAACGTCACAACTTCCTTAGTATAACCTTGCTACATGATGCTTTTTTATTGCACTTTCCCTTATATCCTTGTTCATAGACTTGGTGCACGAGTTACCATTGGCAGGTTTCCATCAACTGCTGATTTCGGTCCATACTAAAGATCAGACGGCCAGCCAGAAAGGATTTGTAGCAAGGAATTCTGGCAGGCTACGAACTAACCAAGAACCCATCGCCCAACAAATATGCGAAGGGGAGTGGAGGTGAATTAGACATGCTGCGGAGACCATTGACTGACATTACCCTCGAGTGGAACCCAAATGGGAAACGACGAACCGGGTGACTGAGAGTGACGTGGGGAAGATAGTGTGAAGAGAAAATGAAAACTTATGGACAAATGTTTAGCCAGTTGACAAGGATTTCATAAAAGTGGACGAAATGGAGATGTGGTGTTGAAGCCATGTGTCCCAAGCGGAATCCAAGGGAATAATTATAAATGTTTCAACACCTCATCAAACTCCAATAGAGACCATATCTTATAATTGCAAAGAAATTAATTACTATTTCTACATTTTTTATATAAGAGGATAAAATAAGTATTTTTCTGTGAGTTATTCTAGGGTTCCTTTCTATGAACTTGTGCCATCATCACCGGAAACAAAAGTGATCTTTCTTTCTATTCATCAAATTATTCGGTTTAGTGAAAGAGTGTATCTATAAACATCGGCTTATGTTAAAGCAGAATCATGGGGACTCACAAAACAGTAGTAGATCTAAACGAATGTCAAAACGCTACAGCTGGCTAACAGATGTATTCCCCTAGGCTAGGAACATCAATCAAAAGATAAATCATTATGGGCGTATTTTACATTTTAGCAAGGCGTACTTCATTGTAGGGAAAACAAAAGGCGCAAAAAGAGGACAAAATAGAGTAATAAAACACACTTGCGAAACAAATGTAGAGAGACAAACAAAAAGTGTTTTAGGCCGGGAAAAAAAGAAGAAATTGACAATTTTATTTCACTTTTCAAACGAATTTGTACGAGCAGTATTTTTTGTTTACAGTGAAATTTCGATTTTGCCACGTGATGCTTTTCAGTTTTAATTTGAAAATGAATTTATATTTTACAATTTCACTCATCCTTTTAGTCTACTTTCACTAGGAATTTTGATTAGTTTTTCTTTGTCTGGTTTGACTAACTTTAAAGCTTCAGTCTGTGATGTCAGTGGAGGCGTACAACTCATAGGTTTAAGTGTAATGATTTTGTTGACTAGCATATGTAGAACACACCTGTTGGTTTGACTGATTGAGTTTCTACGTAGAACACTGCACAGAAGTGAGTCTGTTTAGGTTGTCATACTTCATATAGCGCGCAAAAGGAGAAAAAAGGAAATCAAAACAACTATAATGAGTAGAAATGTACGAAGGAACAGTCATATGAAGAAAGGTGAGACCTGAATGAATATGGAAGGTTATAAATAGTGAGCGCATCTAAGTTACTGAGAGTGACTTTGAGCCATATCACCGATAGTCTGAAGCCATTGGTTCTTAGAATACCATTGACCCAAAGCAGACAGCCTACACCTCGCTACTTTGTTATAACCAACTTTCAATGATTTTATGGATTGATTCCAGGTTTTGATTTGACCTCCTGACTATCTTTTCCAAACTAATCCTAAATCAGTTAACAGTTACCCGACGACGGAGGTGATAGCTTAGCAAGAGTAATATGTGTTTCAGATACCCCAGTAGATACGGTTTCACAACCTCGTCTATTGAATTCCCTACCTAGTACTCTACACCTACCCTCAGTATAACGTGAGAGACAGAACGCCAATTTCTACGGTCAAAGACAATTAAACTTTCGATATCTTCCACTTTCGATGGACATAATGAAGGATAGAGCAAACTGTTGTGTAGTGCACATATCCTTTGAACTACAACCGGATAACACGTCTAAGCCAAGGATGCATAAGTTATAAAATACTAGATGAGCCTTTTGTACTCGACGTGAGATTTCATCAACAATCATTTCATTTAGACCATTATAACTTCTCAAATAGGTGAAACTATCGACACACTCTACTATTTCACTCCCTATTTTAGGCTAGGAGTCGGTGTAGTCCAGATGTGTGGGTCCAAGTTTTAAAAAAATCATTTCATCATTGTTGCAGAATAAATTAATGGTATCAGCATCAGCAGCAGCAACATCCAGCGCCAGTCACCATCAACGGGAGGGATTTGAAAGAGGTTACTTCTTTCACTTATCTAGGGAGCACTGTCTCAACTACAGGAGGAACGGACAAGGATGTCAAATCGAGAATCGGGAAGGCGAGAAACACATTCATCAACCCGATACCAATCTGGAAATCTTTGTCACTCAGCATCAACAACAACATTCTTCGGATTTTCAATACAAACGACAAGTCAGTCAGTTCTTCTATACGGATCAGAAACTTGGCGGGTCACCAAGAATATTTCCAACAGCCTGTTCCAGACCTTTATCAACGGCTGTCTTCGTTCGATACTCAAGATCAGATGACCTGAAAGAATCACCAACAAGAAACTATGGGAACAAACAAAACAAGATCCCATCACTCAACAAATATGCAGGAGAAAGTGGAGATGGGTTGGACACTCGCTGAGGAAGCCGCTGAGTGACATCGCGTGTCAGACCAATGCTCCAGTGGAACCCGAAAGGGAAGCGGCGAGTAAGACGTCCAAAGGTGACATGCAGGAGACCGTGTGAAGAAGAGTTGAGACAGTATGGACTAACATGGATGCAGGTGAAAAGTACAGCAGAAGACAGAAGTAAGTGGAGGCGTGCAGTTGAAGCCCTATGTTCCACTAGGAACCCAAGGGAACAATAATAATAATCAGCATCATACAAGTGAGGTACAAACATTGACATAAGAATAAAACTTGTGCACTGTGGTAGAGTGTAATTCCATTATGGGTAAATTTTATTTTGATAGGGTCTCACAGTGTTATACAGTAATATTTACTGATGACGTTTCGAGCACAATTTATAGCTCATAATCATATCAAGGTAATCACATGACTTCCTAAATTCATTTATATAGTTCCGTTGTTTTTCACTTGATTTCCACTTGATTTGATTGGTAGTATTATTTTCCATATTTTGGGTATGAGTGATGATTCATTCCTATTGCATGTGTTGGGTGTAGATTCGATGAACAAGGATTCAGTAATCAACCTCTCTCTCCACCTACCTGGATTACATCATAGAATTTTAACCCTCTCCCATCCTATTATGTGGTTGTGTGTTAATGCATGCATTGCAATTGCTGAGCTTTTTTCTAAATTACTTATCTTCTCTGGGTCAACCATTATTACCTTAGCTAAATTCTTATGTTCTGACAATCTGACTACCCCTGATCTACTAGTTTGACCTATGTAGTTGACCTCACAGTCATTGCAGGGTATTTTGTAAATTATATTATTTTGTCTAATTGGGTCAACTGGGTTCTTTAACCTACAGAGCTAGTCTCTACCCCAAAAGTATGGTGGACATATGTAGATGACACATTCACTGTACTTAGAACACAAGATATAGATAGGTTTTTTGAACACATCAACTCGAAGGTTGAAGCAATTCAATTCACTTATAAATTGGAAAATCAGGAAGGGGAGCTCCCAGTGTTAGATTGCAATATAAAAAGGAAAGAAGATGGGAAGTTAAACACTAGTGTTTACAGGAAACCCACACACTCAAACAGATATTTGGACTTCAAATCATCCCATCCTATGTCAGTAAAAATAGGATTGGTGAAATGTTTAAGCTACAGAGCACAAAAACTAAGTAGTACCAAGGAAAATCTAAAACAGGAAGTGATACACATAAAAGAAGCCTTGAAATTTAATAATTACCCGGATAAATTAGTCAGGAAATATGTAAGGAAATGTAAAAATAAATAAATAGTGATAGTAGCGATAGTGATAATAATGACAAGAATAATAAGGATAATAATAATAGTGATAATAATAATGATAATAATAGTTATAATAATAATGATAATATTAATGACGACACCAACAATAAGGAATCTAAATCATCAGTAGTAATTCCGTACAAGGAAGGAACCTCGGAAGCCTTACGCAGAATTCCTAATAAGGCAGGAATAAAAATGGCATTCAAACCCATAAACTCAATTAGAAACAAGCTTTGTCGCTTAAAGGATCCTTTAGAACCCTTAAAACAAAACAATTTAGTTTATCTCATACCCTGCAATGATTGTCAGGTCAAATACATAGGTCAAACTAGTAGAACAGGGGCAGTCAGACTAGCTTAGACATAAAAAATTAGCAAAATCTAGATTGGTTGATCCAAATAAGATAAGAAATCTACAGAATAGTTCAGCCATACCACTCGCTACATGCAATTACACACAACCATACAATAGGCTGGATGGGATACAATGACAGTTTTAAAATCTAATATAACAGGGTGGGGGAAGAGATTGATCACGGAATTCCATATTAGTTTGTTTATTAGGTATATCACACAGTGAAACAGTATTATTTACTGGATGACGTTTCGAACAAAATTTATTGTTCATAATCATAATCATAATTGATATGATTATGAGCAATATTAAATTGTGTTCGAGACGTCATCCAGTAAATAATACTGTTTCACTGTGTGATATACCTTATAAACAAACTAATATGGAATTGATAACGGAAGCTTTGTTTATCGAATCAGCTGCAAAGACGTGTAATAGGAATGATTCATCACCTGTCCCAGATATCTGGGAAATTCTACTACCCCTACGACAAATAGGAGAGAACAAAGAAAACTATAAAACTCAAGTTTCAAAGTCGTGTGATTACAATTGCTATGACTATGAACAATAAATTGTGCTTGAAACGTCATCAGTAAACATTACTGTATAACACTGTGAGACTTTATCAAAGCAAAATTCACCCTTAATGAGGTACAAACAGTAGATGCTCTATTTTTGGAACGTTATGTTTAAATCTAGCTTATTTGTGGTGAACGTGCTTTATGTAACAGTAAATCATAGTTAATCTGTGGAAACATGCTTCATTTGTTAGGAGGAGGTTAAACCAATAGAAGTGGGCGTTTATTATCATGAGTTAAATGTATCTCTTTTTCGAAACATTCAGTGTTTATATCTTCACAGTTGAAAAATGACAGTAACATAAGCAACTACTCGTCAAGATGTAGTCACAGCCGTTAACTGCATCTTGTCAATTGATTCGGATACTCAACAGTAATTTCTTTGGTTCTATCCACGCACTACGTTCAACAGAATGAATCCATGAACTGCTTTATTTATCTTTAAGGACATTTTTGTTGAACATGATCATTGTAATTTGATGAGAAATTATTTTGAAAGTCAGTGGTTTCTTTGTTTATTATAAGAGCCGTTGCCAGTTTTGTAAACACTTCTGAATATTGCATAAGGCTTTACAAAAAACCACATGTATATAATTTAGATAAGTTTATTTCAAATGTCACACAGTGATGCAGCATCAACAACTGGATGATATTTCGAGCATAAATTATTGTTCAAAATCATGCTGATTTTGTCACATGGTTTCACAATTTGTCTTATTTATATTTTCTCTCTTTCTATCTCTCCAACTTCCCTTTGTTGTTTGTTGCCACTTTCGATATCTTCGGTATAGGTGTTGCATCATTCCGATAACATTAGGTGTTTAGTTAAGTTTAAACTCAACAATATTCAAATCTCAAAATAAACTGTATAAACAAACGAATGGAGTGGCAATGGGATCATCAGCATCCCCATGAGTAGCAGAAATATTTATGGATAGTTGAGAACAAAAGGCTCTTAGAACGATTATTCCTTCCCCTTGGTTATGGTGGAGATATATGGATGACACATTCACTGTGTTCAAATCTGAACATATCCCTAAGTTTTTCACGAATAAACGCATTAGTAGACGGAATCCAATTCACTTCTAAGCTAAGAAACGAACGTAGTGCGCTAGTCATGCTAGAATGTAGAATAAAAACGAAAACAAGATGAAGGACTAGACCCTGGAATTCATAAGAAACCAACACACTCTAATAAGTACGTAGACTTTAATTCATGCCATTCAGAATCGGTAAAGATAGGTTTAGTCAAGTGTCTATATAATGGAGCCAGGTGCCTTACTAGTAAATCAGAAAACTTAACTAGTGAAATCGAACTAATGAGGGAAATATTACTCGTGACTAACTACTCACCAGAAGTTATTCAGAAATGTATGAAAAACCATAGAAAACATTAGATTAGTAATGAAAATAGCAAAAATGATATAGGATTCAAAGCCACTGTAATACTACCATATAAATAAGGAACATCAGAGGCGTTATGTAGGATTCTCAATGAGGCTGGAATTGGGGTGGCATTTAAAGCAACCAACACTGTCAGAAATAGACTTTATAGTTTTAAGGACACAATAGATCCAATTAAGAAAAATAATATAATCATCTACATATATCAAACTAGTAGATCGGGATCAGCTAGATTATTGGAACCTAAAAGTTTAGTTAGACCCAGAATGATTCACCCTGCTAACTTAAATAACCAGAAAAGAGCTCAGTCACTGGATTGCATTCACTCGCATATATTCACACAATAGGTTGGGAAAGGGTAAGAATATTAAGATGTAATATATTGACAGGGTATATGAGACCATAAGAATCTCCATAATTTATATATTTGAGAATTAGACTAGTATATTGAGTGCTACTGGCGCAATTTAAAGATGCCAATTGTTTTCAGTGTAGTATCAACAAAGTACTTCCAACTTTTAAGAGAATTCCATGGCAATATTTCGATTTTTCAGCTTCATTTAGCCTCCAATGCTATGTGAAAACTCAGATACTTAAGACAGCAATATTAACAACAAATATATACGAAGCATCATTCTGAACTAACCGAAAGCAGAACCAGAAAACGAGGTGTCTAATCCTTGGTTTTGACGATAACTAAATTTTCTTAGTCGTGCTTAAGATGTGGTCACCACAACAGGTGAATCACCACTCTGATTTGATATTCGATAGTTGGTAGGCAACTCAGGGCCTAGATTTCTATCTTTTTGACACCCATCAACAAACTATTTCCGAAATCTTGAAGGAACTGAAGTTCCTTCAGAAACCTCGATCCAGGGTTTCCTTCAAATCGCCTTTAACTGTCTGAATAAATCAAAATATAATCATATTTTAGGAAACCCTTAAATGCATAAAAGATAGAATTTCGAAAGTTTAGAAACGGTAGGTGATTGGGATAGAAAATTAAATTTTGGTAACATTTTTCAGGCAAACTTCATAAAAAAACTCCCATATTTTGAATTTGTTTCACGAATAAAAATGGTTACTAATTTTAATTTCCGTGTTATTGTTAGATATTTTGAAAAGCCAACTACGTATACAGTCAGCCAACATTTTTATTATTTTATTCAGGATAGAATTAATCTACCTAATGTACTATGATGTGCTTACACGTTAATTTCATTTTGCCAGCAGGGGAAAAACATACAAGTACTAGTTGACAAGACAATTCTAGTTTTAGTAGGTGTTTTAGGGACAGTTAGCTCAGTCAGTATCTGTCGTAATAAATGTTTCACCTAAGAGCTAACAAACGATTTACCCTGTGGTTAGAAAAATGTATAGTATTCCTTCTATACGATTGCCAGAATGCGTAACTTGGTAGTAATACAATTTATTAGGCAGATAAAAGCATATTTACACCTGTCATGCAGTGAATAAAATTGTATTGCGTTTAAATTAGGCAGCACTGTACCAGTGCAAACACTGAATGACTTTTGTACTACATTAGTGTTGTCTTATACTACTAACTGGTTGGCTGATATGAGTAGCTGGGAACCATTTGGCGTCCAACAGTAATGCTTGCTAGCCAGGTTGAATTTATCTAAACACTGAACCGCTTTTTCAGACCAAGCTAAGAGTAGAGTACTTGGTTCAACTCGGCTGGCAGACACTACTGCTTGAAGTGAGTAAGTAGTATATACCTGCTTTTTTGTTTTTTTAAATTTAATTTAAAACACAAACTTGGTAGAATATGGGTATCAAGAGGTGACTTACACGACAATAATAAAGCAACAATATATAGAGAAAATAAGCACAGGATATATGAGGGACGTTATCCAGAAACCACGAAAGCATATTTGTCAAGATCACTCAACATTCATTATTTCATAGTACTCTCAGAAAGGAAAGAGAGAAGGAAGTTGCAGCATGTTCTTCATTGACTGAAATTCTTGGCTATATCCAATAACGCTTCAAGCCACCGATTTGAACTATCTTTCGGACTTCAACCAGGAAGCTACGAGGCACCAGCTAATAATAACTAACATAAATATCCTTCATCTCACGATACCACGTAATAGGCTGACTACCTTTCTACTTTTTCCATTCAGTCCCACGGTTAGCCAACAGAGATCGGTACGGAAGCCGGCGAGACGATATTCGTAGTATATGTCCGAGCCACCGATAGCAGTGTTTCGAGATGACAACACTCAATAAGTGGTGATCTCTACTATGCTCAAACAAACACTGTCGGGACTCAAAATTAATCACACAGCGGTGTTATCGGACGCAAGTAATTCTATAGAGATAGCAATGACCTGATACGCAGAATCGCCGTACATCCTAAAGTCGGAAAAACCAGGTTTTAGAGGCCTAGAACAAGACTGCGTACATCGAAGCATTGTAAACCTGACCTTTGACAGCTAGGCCAGATGCCAGACGATGCCAGAGGGGGCGCGAATCGGTGTGTTACCACAGCTTTCACTATATGGTTAGTTTGCATGACTGACATCTGTGTTATGCAGCAGCTCACATATTCTGATCTGAATACATTTTGATATCCAAAACATACTGTAGTGACTTTTCGCCTTGATCTGTGTAGTTGGCAAACGCCGAATATGGTTTAATAACCTTTCATTTATAAGAATTCTAGTAAAATTATCGACGAAAATGTTACGTCAGCAAATATTTCAGAAATTATTTCGATAAAATTCTAAATTTTCAGCATTTAATTTAATACACAACTTCCCTGCTTCCTGCTAATGTTTGAGGCATGAATACTTTCGTGATAACTTTCATTATTAAAGCAGCGAAAATTGTTGGTTCATATTTAGAACATAAGTAATTCGCTTAAAAGCGATTGTTCTAGTAGCCATGATGAAAATTATGCTGAAGTTGTCAGTGATAGTAATTCTAAAAGCTTCTATTTATCACTTTGCTTGAGATTTATGGACTGTGCGCATTCGAAACACTCACTTAGGAGAAAAGGTTATAGTATCCTTTCACCCATTAACTATCATGCCTAAGTATTTAAAGAACCTGACTGCAGTATGATTAAATGCACTACAAAAAAAACACTGCACGCATTTATATTAATAGTTTTCTACACGAACGTCGCGTCACTATTACCTCACCCACTTCTTTGCATTTCACACGATCACGTTTTAGGAAGTAAACACTTATTATTCTCCAAATTTAATCAAAAGAGAAACAGTTTTTTCTTCGTTGTTTTGATAAACAATTAATTTCATTACCTTGAGAAAAAAATATTGATGAAGTTTAATGTGAAGAATATTAACTAACACTACAAGAGCATAATAATAAGACTTTGATTCCTCGTAAAACTTAAACTGTAAACCCTTTTTTCATCCTTATCGGAATTTCATGAGTAATAGGTTTTCATGGAATTGTAATTGCTGAAAGTGGGATTATTGTTTCTCTATGTTGACCTAAAATTTCTCTATAAATGAAGACTCGAACTCAGATATTCAGATGACATCAAAGTTTTTTATCATTCTTTGGATGCCACATGTCAAATTCGGGAAAAGTCTTTAAAGTGAATACAGGAGTAAAACAAGGAGATGGATGGATGGGTCACATGTTGAGGAGGCTACTGAGCAACATCACGCGACAGGCAGGCCTCGAGTGGAGCTCCAATGGGAAACAACGAGCTAGGCGTCGGAGGGGACAAGGAGGATATTGTTAGAGGAGGAAATGAAAGCTTATGGGCAATCATGTAGACAGCTGTAGGGGACTGCGGCGAAAGGGATGAAATGGAGATGTTCTGTTGAAGCCCTACATCTCACTCAAAACAAAAGAGTATAAGAATAAAGAAACTTTTTCCTGATATGGTGGTCAATATCCAGTCTGGGAATAAACCAATCAGAATTAGCCATTAGATACACTAATCATGATTATAGACTAATTGACATATCCCTGATGATTTTCCGAATTATGATCATTGCGTGATATATACTTTGCAGCTCACGTAGTTGTGTGTTCTAGCCTCGGTGGTGTGGGCTGGGGAAACTGGTAGCTATCGTATAATGTTGTTGGCATGGTCAAGAGGCATTCGTGGCCAGCGCATCTGTGTCCAACTGGAGGTCCGTATTACAATCTAGAAGTATTGTGAATTATAACAGTTCCGCAAGCCTTGCAGTCGCATTTATTAAGGATTTTATTATGTCACTTCCAAGCTAAACGTGCGCAACAAGCATGTTTAGGCTTTTAGGGGTTTTTAAGTAAGTTTAAACTTACTATGAGTTGCGAATATAGTTTTGTGTATACATAAATCCATGTTCAGACATAAATAAAGCGCTTATAATCACGCAAGTATTACCTTTTCGAACAGAAATCGATTGAAAAGCATTTGCTGCTGATAAAATATTGCGTAGTCGATTGAAGATATATATATCACTACAAAGCATCCCTTATAAATGTAAGCAACAAAAAAGGTATGCGTGAAAAATGCTTTTGTCCACAACAATAGACATTTGCGCCGTTTTACTTGATGAATGAAATTAAGCCCGACAAAAAGGGTACATGAATCTCATGGGAATGTGAAAAGCGAGACATTTTCTATGCTACCATCTTATCAAAGATATTTTGAACGCCAAACTCTTAAAAATACAAAATAGAAATAAAAGAATATGCATTATTCATTGCTGTAAGGCAATCGTCAAAATAAATCCCGTGCATAAAACTATATAGTATTGATTGGTTGATTGAGTAGCTGTATACCGCTCACATCATCCCGTAGTGATAGCAGTAATTTGAAAAGTGTGAATTCAATTCATGAACTTTCAATACAACACAGGCAAAAGTTACCATTCAATTGCACAAACTTACGCTCCACGTTTTGTAAAATACATAACAGATGGATCTCTATAGACTGCAACAGTACGAAATTGATTCAGTGGGATTTGTTTACAATGTTTTTCCAAAGGATATTGTTCTTCATCATTTGGTTTGAAGACAAACATATCTGTGGTTACTAATATGATTCCAGTGATTGAGCACTAGAATAAAGAATAAAGGCAAGACAAAGAAGAATATGAAATTAGACGGACAATAGTTATGTTCCTTCAGTCACTAGAGTAATTTGTCTCTGGACTTCAAGAAATAACTGAATAGTTTCTTTGATAAATAAAACTTATACAGACCACTTTGATTTGAATGTCATTACAAACAAGTGGGAGAAAATTTATATATTTTTTTTGAAAATCCTTTTCGGCAACTTTTATAGTCTAGTTATTAAGTTAACATTTCCTTAAGTATAGAATAGGCTCATTGAAAAGAGTGATGTTGTTATATTGACTGAAAATGAATGTATACATACTTATCTATAGAAGAAAATTTTTTCCTGAAGTGCTTTATGCTAAAAGTTGGGGGAAACGATTAATTTGTGTTATTTTGGTCGGTGATTTGTTTAAAATATTCAAAGTTTAAGTAAAGTTGTATGTGTACAACAGTTGCGAGGAATTCAATGCAGCATTGTACAGCTTTTGTACTAATTTCACTTCACTAGGCAAATTATTCACTTAATATTATTAGATGGTTGGAGGCAATCAGCAGGAAGCCTTGCTTGACACAGGTTTCGTTGTAGTTGGCACTCACCAGTCAGCAAGGCGTATCTGCAACCTTGAAGGAACTCATGTCCCTACTGAGATTCGAACCCGCATCAACCAGTCCCGCAGTCAGAGATGTTATCTCTGAGCTATTCGGACTGGCGATTGACCTCCTGTAGGACTGTGTTGGATAATTTTGATTGGACACTGGTTAGTAACCAGTGTAATATGCCTAGTCCTTTTGTTTTGATGCAGACGGAATTCTGTCAGTCAAGTTGGCAATGTGGCCACTATTCTAGGTGGCTCGCCATCACGTATGCCAGTAGTTCACTGTTGAAGGCAAGTGTCATTGGTTGATTCAAGATAATATAACTAGATATCGGTGATATAGGAAAAACGTTTAAATCTCTGAGAATATACTTGTTTTACTCTTCAGATAAATCTATTTCTTTACCATATGAATGTAAAGGTTGATTAATATAAGTGTGGAATTTGATCATCATTGTTAGAGTATAATTTCACATTAGATAAGTAAATTTGATGTAACGAGCAGTGATACACTGTTAATAAGTGGATCGCATTTCGAGTGCAATTTATTGTTCATAATCATATCATTGTATTTATACAACTTAATAACTTGTTTTGCACAGTCTTACTCCGTGCTACTTTTTATAGCAATTTTCTATATATTCTTTATATCTATTACGTCACTTCGATTTCATGTGTTTGCCACTGATTCAATGAACAGAAATTTCATGGATAACCTATCTCCACATGTCTGCATTACTTTTAAATGCTTTCAACCCATACCACCCTATATTGTGATTACATACAAGTGAATAAGTTGCAGTATGGTCAAGCTTTTCTCCAGATTATTAAACTCCTCATGGTCAATCATAACAGGTCAAGCTGAATAATTTAATTGACCCCAATCTACTAGTCTGATCGATGTAATTAACCTAACAGTCACTACAGGGTACTTGACAAGTTATATTATTTTCCTTAATTGGATCTATCGGGTCCTCAAGCCAACAAAGTTGATCTCTGAGAAAGATTTGGGTGATTTAAATGCTACCCTGACCCATTCCAGTCTCATTGAGAATCCTACGTAACGCCTCTGATGTTCCTTCTTTAAATGGCAGGCAGTACTACAGGTGGTTTGAACTCCATATTATTTATTTTATTTGCATCGTTTTTATTTCTACTTTAATTTTTCCCAGGGGATATCATACATATATCTGCGAAGAATTGCGATAAACAAAAAGGGATAGAAAAAAACATAAAAAGCAAATTATGAAGCTGTGTGACTGGACACTGATCAATTCAATATTCTGCTATGAAGGTGACATTTCCAAATATCCAATTTATATAAATCAAAAAGCTTGGTTCTTTGAGATATTAACTAGTCACGGTACTACTCAGTATACTGGTAGGTATTGTAAAGAAAAACTCAATGCTTGAACTGTAGATTTGAAGTTGATGAATACAGAGCGTCCAGAAATCCGCGTATTTTGTGATTTTGAAGTAGCAACAAGCGTATTAATAACTTGACAGTAGACTAATCTGTATGCGAATAAGTGTACTGATTTATACACTGCAAGTATTATAAGATATATTTTAACTTAAATATATTTCGCAGTTAACTTTCAATTTGTTCAAGATTGCTTTAATAAACGAAGCCTATTTTTAGAATCTGTGAGCAGTCTGACGTTTATTTCTTCCAGCTGTGGAATTTAACTTGATTGAACTGTGTGTTATAACTCTGTGAGCCAGCCATCACACTTCGGTATATTACAAAATTATAGACTACCATAATAAGGACACATTCACTTACTTGTAAATCCACAACATATTTACAGTCAAATTTCAAGTACTGACATGCCATTGGGTCATTTTCCTCATCTGCATAATCCTTTAAGGGAGAAAAGAAAACAGTTGATTTAAATATTTTGCCTATTTTGAGATTATGTAAGTTATGCAAAGGTTTCAGCTGTTGACTCAGCTTTCAGCACTCTCTTTACTTGAGTAAAATATATCTACAAACATTTTCATTCGACTGATAGTGGCGCGCTTTTTGAGCTACTTGCGACTCGTTAACTGAATATCTTTGGATCTTTTAGAGTGATAATGTTCCCAGTGGGACTCAAAACCAGCAGTCATTGTTTCAGAATTCAAAAAGTCATCCCGTAAATCACTCAACCACAAGGCCTGTCACTTGTGGAACAGCTATTAAGTGTTGTCGTTTGAAACTTCGTTGGCTGAATTTACTGGATTGAGATGTTTGGCCTCATAGTATGACCTAATGTCGTGTTTTGATCAACAAACCTGACCAAAGTCTTTGGAATAAATATTTCGTCATCGTTACAAATAATAAATATATTTTCAAGATGGTTGGGCATTAGTTATGAAACTCAGTAACTAAAAAAGATTGTCTAAAAATATATTCTACATATATTCACATTATAGCTAAAAGAATGAATGCGAAGTTAAGTGTCACATGAGAAATCTGATTAACTGAAGTTTTCCGTTTCATCTGTGCATTATTATTTATTATTCAGTCTATGTTTTCTGAATGGAACACAGGAATTCATCAGTATACCTCCTGAACACCCTCTTCTCTGGAATCAGTTTTAACGAACTACACAAGCTTTCACTTTCACTTCACATGCTCTCACCCATTTCACCGTAGGACGCTAAAGCCGTCGTTTTCCATCCGCTTTTCGCTTGACTGCCTGGCGTGTGATGCCACTTGAATGTTTCAACAGCATACATCTAATCTATCCACATTTTTTTATGCACACTTCTTGGGTAGAAGATTCTTAACTGGTTCGCTACACTGCCAGAGTTCCTTGCTGCTCATCCTCTCCACTCTGTCCATCTCTTCTTCAGTTTACGGAAGGTGAAGTTGTTGATAATAGCCTTCAGTGTTGTATAAATGCATCTCGTGGCCCATCAAGTCTCTTAATCAGTATAAACACACTGACTTGAAATTAGTGTTACAAATTCTGACCCTGTTTTTTGAGTTGAATACTGTAGATCACCATAATGATTTAAGAGTAATCAACGCCTGATTTGCTTTCCCGATACTTAAGGAAAATACCCACTAGTTAGTTCTTCTTTGCCTTGCTTTAGTGGTTTAGTCTGTGTTCCTTTCAGGAAGAGTAATAAATGTATGCCTATTTCGCCTCTATTTTTAACTTCAATATACTCACTGTAGTAAAGATATATCTTGACGTATATATGAAAGTTTTATGGTTTCAAATGCAGAAAATTATTAGCTTTATGTATTATTTATGCTTTTTTAATGGCTTCCTAATCAGCAGCTCTATTTAAATATTCATTCACCCATATGAGAAGTAAACATCGTAATAACTATGTCTATACTTTGAATACTAATTCCATTTAGTGGCGCCAAACGAATCGGAATGACTATATTAAGCTATTATAGTGATTATACATAATTGGTTAAGCGACTGAGTCAACAATGACCAGGCTGTTCTACTTTTCGCTAAATTTTATCTTACCAAAACTGAGGCTGTAAAGTAAATTTTTTTAATAACGGAAGGTCAGTGATCGTCTCACGAAGTGAAAGGTAGTTTAATTAAATAGGGAAATGGTAATTACTCTCATGACATGATTTCCACAAGTAGTTTACGTTCATTCTGACAGTGATCTCTGGAAGCGAATTTAACTACAGAAAAACCCACTATCAACCAGTCAAAGCTAAATATAAAATTCTTTCATTGTTAAAGGATGAAATCACACCACTAGCTGACATACATCTCAGTCCCTGAAATTAAAACTAATTTTGAGCAGTAAGATACCACCCAACACTTATCGGACGTGGATAGTTAGTTATTTATCACCCTATAAAATGTAACTGAAAATTCAGATAAAGATGAATTGAAGAATTCTCAGATCATAATACAAACACAAAACCATGCTCAACTTAATAGTGACTAGTAATCACTTCAAGATGAAAGTGAAGATTAAACTAAAGAGGGTATTGAATGCAGAATATCCACCAAAAAAGTTGTGTCTCACAGCATCTGAAAGATTCAAAATTAAAATTATTCCCTGTACAAATCAGCTAAGAAATCAATAAATCACTGCAATATTCGAGTGAAAACCAACAAACTTAATATCCCAGCATCACATCACACTCGAACCACCCATACCTTTCTCTGAAACCTAATCAAATTTAAACCTTCATATGTGGCAACCAAGAGTAGGCACAAATCGACCATACCAAGTTAATTAAGATCCACAATTTCATTAACTGACTTGGGACTTTTTATGTTACTTCATATAGTGGTTTCATTAAATACAGGCAGCCTATAACTATGACATCAGAGACACCAATAGTTAAAGTTGAGTATATATATTCACATAACCTTTCCTCACTGTTCTCTGAAGTGAGCTGTGTTATAATATACTGTCATTCTACATTGTATATTGATCTTCCTGATTCTTTTGCTTGATAAATACTGAGTGATTAAATTGTTCACAAGGTATTGTTAATTTTGACTGGATTAATTAATTATTCATACAAGATGTATACACACCACTTGGCGAAAATTTAGTAACCCTCTAAATATTTCCCAAAAATTCTGAATGATAACTAAATGAATTTGGAAATAACAAAATTATCATTTAAGAAGAAAGGAAGAACTTCTAAAAGCCGGTATAGAGAATCTTCTTCAATACCATATAGTTTCCTAAGGCATAATCGTAAAGCATAATGAAATAATTCATTCAGAGAAAATTTGGTTATCCAGGGCAGGATATAAATGCAAGCATTGTCTTACAGAATATTATCTCATTGAAAAGAAAGAACTAATTACTTTCTTTGAAGTGGATATTGAAGGAAATAAAATCAAAATTATGTTCCTCTAAGCATAACAAGATGAACGTCACATCAGCGCATAACTTTAATACCATTTTCGTGTAATATACAATATGCAGAATTAGAATGCCGATATATTTGAGTTCACTGAGAAAAACATACAGCCAACCGATCAGTGTAGATTTCAAGAGAAGTGGACACAGTTTACAAGAAGGATTAATTGAATTTGTGCAATAAAGTGAGATATTTTAGCTGAAGATTAATCAATGAATGAGTTTACTTTCAGCTGACTTGATAAATACAAGCATTCAAGTCATATATATATATATGAAATTACCACCGACTAATTACTCACCGTTGAATAGTGAAATAATTTTTAAATTTCGGCGTTAAAACAGACAATTGTCAAATAGTGTTAATCTTAGAAACTTCTCTACAGCCATTGTAGAATACGTCCCCCATAAAAGATTCGTATTTAGATAAACATGTAGGAATGTGAAAGTTTATATTCGCTGACAAACCACAGTGATGATATTTTTTATTCCTTCGCGTTCCCTGTGGAGCATAGGGCTTCAATCTAGAGCTTTGAAGTTCCGAAAGAAGTGCTTTTTTTTCTAACGAGGTTGGGTTGCTAGCTTAGCGCCAAACCTTCCATCTCTACCGACCATACTGCCAGCTTAGTCGAATTCAGAGTGCGTCGACCGGGGATCTAACCCCTGGAGAGCATGCATGGTGGCGAGCTTTCTACCGCTGAACTACCGACGCATAGAGATGATATAACAGATCTTTTTTGGCATATCAGCTTCTAATGCAGGTAACTTGATAAATCATTTAACTTCGACTTCAATATGATTTAACAGGTGATTAAAGGGAAAGCAAATTCACTACGTGCGTTAAGACTTTTCAGATGGTTGTACATACATCTCAGGATTCGACTGTAGTTTAAATTATGGGTGGTAAGTTTGAGTCGTAATTGGACTACAACCACTCAATGGGATTTAGGCGAGCCCAGCTGACTAGGCATAAATAATGATTTTTTCAATACAACAGCTTTATTCTAGATAAGATAGCAAGACATAATAGAGGATCATCAGCGTATTTATATTGCAAAATATTCTTATTTTCCTACAGGATGATCAAGTAAAACAGAACTTCAACAGGATACCATGTGAATATCTGTGGTTCTGTCCCAGGCAAGATCCAATCTTCTATGACTCTTCTCCCAAGTTTCTTTCGAGAAACAAGAATTACGTTGAACGCTAATTAAAAGGTTCTAGGGTTCATGCAGCTATCTGAAGGAAAAATCTGGTGATTAAAACAGTTTTCTATAGTTTGGTTTGTAAGGATTAGTTATGTTTTACGAGTTGATCACGGACTGATATACGAGCTTGCCTTGTAGCCGGAAGGTCCTGGGTTCGAATCCCAGTGGGTGCGTAGTGCCGATGATTCCCAAAACTAGGATGAAACAGCAGCTGTCCAGTACTCCCTGGTTTTCAATGGTTCTCTAACTGATATCAGATTAAAACAGTAATAAATGGAGAAGAATCCCGTGTTCCAATGTTAAGCACCAACAACCAAATGATATCATAAGTTCAAGGTCTACAGTTTTATATAACTCTTATTGCTACCACAGAATGCACAACTAGCAGGAAACATTTCTTTGTG
Organism: Trichobilharzia szidati; assembly: GCA_944472155.2. Taxonomy (NCBI): domain Eukaryota; kingdom Metazoa; phylum Platyhelminthes; class Trematoda; order Strigeidida; family Schistosomatidae; genus Trichobilharzia; species Trichobilharzia szidati. Next base: position 92,540,392 of record OX235271.1, on the reverse strand, counting down.
ATTTTTGTCTTAAATTTTGAAATATTTTCATTACCACAGTCTATTAAATTATTCAATCTAGGAAGACTAAGGGGAAAAATATCACAGTTCATTTAAGATCACATTTAAATATTATGAGCTAAAAATTATTCTTAAACTTTAGGAAGTACGTTTCTTTTAATCATATTTAGAATCTATAAACTTCACTTATGTCTTCCATTAAAGTTAGAAAAATATATCTTATTTAACTATGGACTTATTCTATAACATAAAACGTCCCCTTAACAATAAATTCTATTAGAGCAGACTCTTCGATGTTACATTTCAGTGGAATTTAGGAAAGTGAAGATGTTCAGTATAAAGTCCTTCATTAGGAGGGTAAGGATCCATATCACAAGCATACCGCTTTCGCACCATTAATGTTTGCTTCGAAATGCAAAAATATTATGTGATACGATTATCAGACTACACCAAGAGTTTTTCAATGCACTGTCTCAAGTATCTTAATCAGATACAGCTAACTACACAAAAGAGTGAAAGGCACTAAGGTAAAAATGTGTGTCGGGATGTGTTTTAACAAACAGTCAGAAACATCACTCCTTGATATTATGGACCTAGGTACCAACTTAATCACCAAGTCTATGATAAAGCAATATGATAAGTATACCTAGCAAACAACAGGGATTGGAAGCAGAACAGAGACACCAATAAAGCAGGTCACTAGTGATGCTGTAGTGAAAAAAAACGCAATCTACTGAGAAACCTAGACTGGAGTTGAGTGCTTGTTGCCAAAGTTACTTCTGATGTCCATTCGAACATTTCGTCCAATGCCACGAAGCCTGAATGATACAATTCAGTCAGCACTGAGGGCTATACAGCTTGGTATCGATCACATCCTAACAATCAGCAGTGATATACTGTGCAATGTGATATTAGCTAATATGCTACACGACCGACAGATGTCATTCATTACATACGTTCATTTGACATGAATACACAATGATACAGTATTAATAACTGCATGATGTTTCAAACACAATTTATTGTTTATAATCATTCAGTGTGGGATGAAATAAACTTATCTAATATGGAATAATTATGTTCCATCAGAGTCCCCAAACTACGCACTTACAAGACATTTTTCTGCTGTTCAGAATTCTACTATAACCATGCTATATGAAAATTAGTTCCTGAATTTAAAGCAATATAAATTTAATGTCTCACTAATTTTAAATTAAGAGGTGAATGAGTTGGATGTTGAAAATTCATTTTGATTACCCATCATATACTTAACATGAAGCATATTTCCTGTAGGCCGTTTGCTTTTATTTATTTTTTTTTTTTAATTTCGATAGCAGCTTGATGCCACACCGTATTTTCAGTGCAAGTATGGAATTTTCAGCATGGATATCGGTAGCCCAAATTTTGCAGGCCGACCAGAGATATCGGGTGTGCGTCGGCAGGGGATCGAACCCAGGACCATGTGCATGGTCGGCGAGAGTCCTAACCACTGTGCCACCGACGCACTTAGTAAATAAAAAAGTGGATAAATATTTCGTGGAATAAGTAGTGTAAGCCTTTTAATTTGTTAAAGTTAGATATTCTTCTATTTTAGCACTCTTTAAAAACATTCTAAATGTGCTGTCATCAAATCTGTCATAAAATTTAATGAACCCTTTTGCATTAGGATAGGTAAAACCATTTTCTCTCATTTTTCAACTGGTTCATTTCTTGAACGCGATAATAACAAACAGAACAATACAACGCTTTCGAAAAATGAAATTTAGATAACTACCGTTATTTTATGAGTTTTCAGGAAAACCTAACAGGAATACAGTTACTCTCATATCATAGATAAAATAAATAAATATATTAAACGAAATCATTTACAATGACTTAGATTGAACTTTGTGCACAGTTAAAATGATTTTCAATCCATGGTACTTAAGGTTAGTCTTCTTGATTGTGGTATGAGTGATTCTGATCTAACAAACACTCGAGGGAAAGGAAGTTCTAATCAATGACAGACAATCTTCCAGTGCATCTAGACATCATTATCCTCCCTGATTTTTTATTAATAACAACAAAAATGGCTTTAGTCCTGAGGAATACTTTTGATACAGTACGGAAGTCTCAGCATCTAGTACACTATTGCACATAATGTCCTATTCACATTATGTAAAGGATAATTAATTACAAAACTTTGTGACATTTGCAATAATAATAAAAACGGTGATAATATAAAATAATGTACAGATAAGCCATAAGAATACTGACAATGATATATTGATGATAAGAAGAATGATAAGATTCATTTATACGCTTTTCCTCATTAAATTAGTAATTTCATGCCTAACACTATTTACACTGCATAAGATACGTGCCAAATAAAGTATTAGTGAGTTAATTTATTCGTTTGTGAGAGTATAAAATCTCTTAGAATTCCTTCTGGTCCTACTTTTTGAGACAGAAGAGAATAGTTGTGAGTAAAGAGGGTGTTAACAGTCGGACAATGTAACTTCGGCCTATTTCTTCCATGATTTCCAATGTCTGTCAGTGACAATACCATAGAAGTACATAGCATCACCTTACTGACAACGCTTAATGTCCTTCGCCAAGAAACAGAGTCCTTTTAGGTAGTCTAGGAAAGATTAAGGGAAGCAACAAAGAAGATAAGATAAAATACATATTTTGACAGACATTAGGAGTTGAAAGATACGAGATTGTCTTAACTTCCTATGCAGCAGGTTAAAAGAAATATTATTCTTGAAATCGACAGGATTTGGGACGGCTAGGAAAGACAATACAGGATATTTAACGCTTGACTTAGTTTCTTCTGCAAAACTCTCTATGTGACATGAATCATGGGAACCAACCACTTCATGCAAATACCGCTTATGTCTGAAATTGAAATGTAAAGTCTAAAATTTGGAAGAATTTAGGTTGAGACCATTTGATAATTTCTGATAAAATGTTACTCATTTTAAGACAATCTGATTGTGAAGTAATAGACACGAAAAAGTCAGGTCATCGGTGTACTCAACAAAATTAGTATAACAAGAATGAGTTATGTTATTTTAGGAGAAAGAAAAGGTAAGAGGAGAAACATCATCTTGAAGTATACTGACTTCAGTAAGAAAAGCAGTGGAAGACTATCCTTTATTTACAGCGTACTGCATTTTGTCCTACAAACAGGAATGCACCTAGCTGTAATTCCAGTACCCAGTCCGTGTCAGCGAAAGCTTCTTTAACAAACAAAAAGGTCTAGTTACATAGGCAAAAACGGACTTTTCGTCCAGGGAGGCATAACGAATATATTTAGTGCCTTTGTCTAAACTGGAAACAGTATTACCACACAAGACAGTCTCATCATCCAAAGTACATTTACCGTGTTTGTAAGCAAACTGTTTAAGATAACTGAAAGCTTTTAATGGAGGTTCAAGAATGGGAAAGAGTAATTTTCGTACTATTTTCAAAAAGAGTGAAGTGATAGAATTAGATCTAAACTTAATACTTGATACAGTAGATGATTCAAGGACCTGAACAGTCTTAATGTCCATCTAAGCTGCCCGCACTAAATTTCTGAAAAAATGATGCATTGAAAACATCAGTAAGAGAATAACAGAATATATCCGCATATATTCTGGGAATAATATCTAGTGCATCATCTAAACCTTGGCTTTGGGAAGGTTTCAAAGATTGGATACAATTAAACACATTTTGTATCAAAATCAAGAAAATGCCCGTCGTTTTGCTTTGTAACTTCAGAAACCACAGCATCTTCTGAACGAAATATGAGAGAATTATTAAAAGTACTAACATCAAAAGAAAGAAGAGCGATATTTAATATTCTTGAATATTTTCCACATATCTGTGTAGGTTTTACATGAAAAACGTTTTTCAAAAGAATAGACACGGAACAAAGAGAACTCTTTTCGATAACCTCTTCATCATCAGGCTCTACAATTATATGTACATTATAATGAATGAATGAATTAGTCTTATGAACGACATTAACGTCTAAATAACATCAAATCAATAATATTGATAAATTACAGCTGAACAGCATCAACATAAAATAAACTGAATGTCAGAAGAATTAGGAAAGGTAATGGTACAAATTCATGAGTTTATAGTCTCTACTGAGGGCCAGGGTAGTAGTGGGGGCTGGACTTGTTTATTTGGACACAGAGCATTGGTTGTTTGAGGCGAATTACAATAGCCTCTGCTGTTTGGAGCAAGCGGTGCTTTGACGATTTCGGTAGTTTGTTAGGTAGCTCCTACTACTGCTTTGGCCCTCAGTAGAGACTATAAACTCATGAATTTGTACCATTACCTTTCCTAATTCTTCTGACATTCAGTTTATTTTATGTTGATGCTGTTCAGCTGTAATTTATCAATATTATTGATTTGATGTTATTTAGACGTTAATGTCGTTCATAAGACTAATTCATTCATTCATTATAATGTACATATAATTGTAGAGCCTGATGATGAAGAGGTTATCGAAAAGAGTTCTCTTTGTTCCGTGTCTATTCTTTTGGAAATTTTAATGGGCATTTTTAATCAATTAAAAACGTTTTTGATAATATATTACATTTAATGTCTGCATTTCAGACTTGATAAAAACCTTTGGACTTTTGCACCAGAGTTATCCTTTCTCCTATATAACTTTTCTTTTCTCTACGAAGATTTCTGGGATGAGAAGGAAAAGCGGTGAAATCTCACGAAAAGTGTCTCTCTTGGGTGGCAAATTTCGAGAAACAATTTTAGATAACATGCTATATTTGTGATAGTATAACCTGACACTTGTTCATTGTCTCATAATTCCATTATTATGTATATTACCTTGAGAATAACATTCTAATGAGTTTTTGGTGTATATATATACATATCCTCAATTTACTGCTGGATAAGAAAAACACGCAGGCTGATATGATCACATTAATCACGGACATCGTCTGTAGGTCACCAACGTTCTACGTCTGCTAGATAAACTCCCCATTATCAAGTAATTCAGAAGGCACCAAGATGACGGGAAAGTATATTTTTTACACAACAACGTATGGTTCAAAAAATCATCAAGAATATGTCAATAAGTTTATAATCACGATCACTAAAATAGTGGGCGTTATTTTACGTAGGGTGATTCTGATCAATTTACTTCCTGACTGAACATCAGTCACCATATTAGTTTTCTTAGAGTGGTGTCAGAAATCAGTGCCTATATTTTCAGAATTTAGTGGTGAAGCTCATTTGCGAGCTTATGTATGCCTAAGTCATCTGTGAATACCAGATTTGGCGTGGTATTTCTTCGAGTGGCACAGTCGACCTAGCGATGTTAGGAAACTGCCATCACAGGAATCAAAATCTTGCGTTATTACTGGCATGGGGGCACCAAGAGAGGTAGCACCAAAAACAAAGAATCAGGAGCACAGATAGATAAATCTAAGTGATTACAAAACAGGTGTGATATAAATACTTGTAACATAAATGTAGTTGTACTCAGACAAGTGTTTCAGACGAAATTTAATAGTAATAAAATCAGTGTGATCACTTGAGGATTTAAAATGTATGTTACTGGAAGTAAACCATTGCAAACTAATAAAGGCATATAAGCCACGGGTACATTTCTTCTAAGAATTGCCTTGACCTTATCTCAGTGATATGAATTCATTTAAACAAACTAGATTATAGCATGCTATTTGCATGCAGATTCTGAATCTTTAGTACATCCGTATTACGGTATATACTAAACGACAGGGGAGCCTGTAGGTGATTAATCTCTTTTGGCAGGAACAGGCACTTTGCAGCCGTACTCTCAAGAACAGTCATATGGTGTATTTGGTATGTGTTTCGAAACACGTTGCCATCACCTATAATGCTTCTCCCCAAGCTTTTTAAAAACTTGCAAATCAGTAGGTGGCAAACATTTTACATATTCGCAAAAGTAAACAATACTCTTAGAGGTCTTATTTTAATAAATTAAAACAAACTAAACACGAGAAAACAGATATGATAAAAAGGTGGAGGTTTTCGGTAGGCCAAGGTTTAGCCAGACCGTCTTAGCATGATACATAAAGCCTTAGAACTTTCAACTGTTAAGTTAGAAATTATTGTTTCATTCTTGAGAGTGAGAATGAATGATAGGGTAAAATATTATTCACATCATAATGCTGTCATTCGAGAATTTCTTTAAGTAGTACTCTCGAACAACAGTCAATACTTCGGTTAACAACGAGAATTACTGAAGTCTAACCAGCTGCTTATTTTCGCTACCAAACAACAATTTTATTTTGCTCTAAAAATCAGCTGATAGCAATGTCATGCTTATCGTTTACAGTTACCTAATTTAGTCTGTACCACTTTATAGTGTCTTACTAACCTAGAGGACCCAACACATACTTTACTTTTCCCAATTTCCATATATATATCTGCATGATTCTGCCTTAAGATCTGTTTTATGGTCTGAAAGTTTGATTTTCTAAGAGGATTTTAGTTTCTGAAATTTTAAGGTTGATATTGAAGTAATGTAGAGATGAGTGAATAGGCGATTCTCTATGTTTCCGTGAAAGTATTAAAACTTTAAAAGTATTTCGATGGAAACAAGTGTACTTGATAAGATATATTTAAATTCTGAATAGGTAACTAATACAGCAGATTTTTATTATGGTAAAGTATTGTAATACGATACTTTTCAGAGTAATATTAATACTAATCTTCCTACTAAATATTATATTCTCAGAGTATATGAGATGATGGGCTGCCAGTGAATTATAAGTTACAAGGGAGACTAGAGAAAGAACCATTGTCCTCTTTAAGTAGCTTTAAGCATGTAGGCGTATTAATATGAATCAGTTTAATAGGTTGACACAATATCTTAGTTCTACAAGTCAAAATTATTATAAAACAAAAGAATTGCCACATCACATGTACTAATAACAAGAATGAGTAGTTAAAGACCACTAATCCTAAACAACAATGTTCACTGTCCAGATTCTGATGATCCAGACATCCATTTGTCATTTCATTTTTTATTTTATATTTCCAGTGTACTAGACTAGAGAACGCGCCGGTGGCATAGCGGTAGAGTGCTCGGTGCCAACGCAGGTGATCTGGGGTTCGATCCACGACAAACGAAGTCCTTTATCTCGCTAAGCCAACAATAAGAATGGTAAAGAGGGAAGGTTGGGCATGAGGCTAGCAACCCCATCCCGTAAAAATAATCACCACTGCTACAGAAACTTCAAGCCTCTAGCTTGAAGCCCTGTGTTCAACTGGAAACGTAAAGGACCAAAAAAAGACTAGAGAAACAATTAACTAGACTCAGAAGCGAAAGCTGATTAGTTGCTTAACAAATAATTCCTGAGACTATAACGGATTCACAAGTATCACAAAAACAATAGAGTTTAAAAAGGAAGAATAATATTCATTTGATTGTATTATTGTATTTCATTTTTGTTCCTTTGGGTTCCAAGGGAAATACAGGGTTTCAGTAGCACATCTCCACTTTGTTTTTTCTATCTGGTCATCTAAAGCTGGCCCCAAAGTTGCCCATAGTCTCTAATCTCCTCCATGTCATTCTCGGGCGCCGAATTCTTCGTTTCCGTTTTAGGTTCCATTTGAGGACATGCAGCGCAATGTCACCTAATGGTTTCCTCAGCGTGTATTCCATCCATCTCCATTTGCTTTGGTATATTTCTTGAGGAACAGGCTCTAGGTTGGTTAGCTCGCACAGTTCTTTGTTGCTAATTCTTTCTGGCCGGCCATTTGATCTTTAATATGGAGCCAGCGAGGGGAGTTGTTGATAGAATATTCTAGTGGCCTGTTGGAAATGCATTTCGTAACGCGAACGCCAAGTTTCTGGCTTATATAGAAAAATTCACTTAAGATTGGTGTTGAAAATTCGAATTTTGTTGTTCACACTGAGTCCAGCAGAATCCCGAACCGATTTGAGTGTGATGAAGGTCTGCCTTGTTCTTTTGATTTTAGTTTTGACATCCTCATCCGTTTCGCCTATAGTTGAAACAATGCTGCCTAGACGAGTGAGCAAAGTAGCCTCTTTCAAATTTATTCTGTCTTCTCCATGCTCATTTGAAGTCCTGTCTTCCTTGCTTTTGCCATTTTGATGGTTTTCTTCTGTACGTCTTTAAGTTTGTGTGACGTTAAACATAAATCGTCCGTGAAATCCATATCTCCTACTGCTTTCTTATCGATCCAATGTATTCCACTGTTCTCGCTCCCCCCTCATCCCCATCCATCTGGCTGAGTGGTTATAAGAACAGTAACGTTTTCGCTCCTTGTATACACAAAAGTTTATTGTTACACATAATCTACCTTCGTAATTTTTATCTGATTTTATTATAACAGTAGTGTTAGCCAGCTAAAGTAGCGTCACCATTAAATTCTCTATTATTTGGTTTATTTTACTTAACCTTATATAATCAATTGACAAATGGATATCTCATCAGATTGTTCAAAAGGTACTGCGTAAATAAATCGCTTAAACATTCTGAAACTTTTTTGAATGAATGTGCATAAACTGGTTTCTTTTTGTAAACGAAAGTAGTATCCCACCGTGAATGACTTTCATTAATTAAATAACCATAAATATTTAATGCGTAACTTTTATCCAAGTGTCGAGGAGCAAAACCTTTCACGTGCTGAATAATTTATTCATGAATAACCCATGAAACAAATTCAGTAGAGCATGAATTACTCAAATCAATGCTTGTGAATATTCTTACTGACTTATTATCTGTTCTACGAAACAATTCTCTTGAAGACAAACCAGAAATGAACATAGTTTAGTATTGAAATGGTCAGTTGACTGATAAGTAGAGAGGAAATTTACTTTAGAAGTTTTTTTTGAAGGCAGAGAATAAAACTTATGAGAACAAATCGTAATTAACAGAGATGAATTTAAACAAAAAGTCGAAAAAAATGAGGGAAGAACAATTCAGACATAATTGATGTTCGCGAAGAAGTTTTCTTCAACAGAAAGAGAGAGCATATGCGAAAACTTATTTTTACAGAAAAAGACAAAAGGAGTCACCTGGAGAGAATACTAATCATTCGACTGTGTTAATAATAATATGTTCCAATTAATAAACGCTATTCTAATGGTTATGATACAATTAATTTGTTTATGGGAGGTATCACATGGTGAAAGAATATTATTTACTGGATGACTTTTTCGAATACAATTTATTGTCCATAATCACATGGATTGTAAACATAAACAACTTCGAAGCTTGATTTTTCAAGTTCTCGCTCTTCCTTCCCAGTTGTCGTTAAAGTAGTAGCATTTTTCAGATTTTGGGGGCAGATATTGGATCTTTACTATTTTAGAAATTCTCAGTTGATACGATTATTCAGTATATAATACTGTATCACTGTCTGACAACCAAAAAACAATTAAACCACAGTGTTCAAGTTTTACACATATTAACAGTTACTTTTTGTTCTTTTAGTAAGCGTTAATAATTCCTTATTCATGCTAGTTACAATGTAGAATCATGAGAGTTTTTTTCAAATGTGTGGATTTGTTCTTCTTATTACATCTTACTTTTGTTGTGGCGGTGAAGGTAATTGAAAAGCAAACTTCCAAAGCAGTCTAGGATGTTAATAGATATAAGACTGAGTAAACGCTCTCATTAGCAGCATCTTCAAAACATGCATAAGTAACAAATGTATGTTGGCAAAACGCCATCTTCTTTCAAAAACATTACTCTTTATCTTAGCCTACACTTTCAAAAAGAAGATGGCCATTTTGTTTACGTAATGTGGATTATTTGTATCAACTTAAATGTATTTAAACAAAGTGGATTGATAAGTTTAAAAGAATAAATTATTAACTGATAATAGTTCTCTTAGATGTTGATTAATATGCATTGTTGTCGTTACTATAGTGACTGAAACATATTATGAAACAGCCTCCCACATACTTTTTCACTGAAGGAAATCAAGAGTAACTGTTAAGTCGTAACTAAGATGTAAAGAGGGATCTCTAAAGTTGACAGCTTATAAATACATTGAAAAGATGGTCCTCCCCCACCCCCTAATAAGCTCTAAGATCCATAAAATCTAAAGATAAGAGAAAAATAAAAGGTTGACAAATGAAGGTGTTTTAATAGTAACAATGCTGATTCATAGTTAACCATTTAACAGTGACTGCTTTTCAGGCACAGAGTTTATTAAATATTTTTCTGTAAATCCAAGAATAAGAAGCGTAATATACGATGTGTGGTAAAAAAATGCTTCAAATAAATTCAGTCATGCTTTGGAAGTCCAGTAATAGAACACTCACCAACTACTCACGTGATGCAGGTTCTATTCTTCACTGACGCAATTCTTAACTTCGCCTAACCGGCAGTAGGCCTGGTAAAGAAGGAAGCCTCGGTGTACAGCACCACTGTAACGAGATAACTGTCTAAAGACTCCCTCCTGAACGACCCAATTATAATATTTATACCTTTTTGGATGTTTCAACTGACTCTGTAATTATTATCCATTTTTCTCCTAGACTGTATATCATTGTTCCGACGTTTGCCTATCATATGTTGACCTGAATTTTATTGCTTGTCTTTGTCTCTATTTAATTTCAAATTTTAATGCTTCTCTGTATGGTTGTGAGATTCACTGATACTGTATTGTTCAACGATGTGAGTCTGTTTGAATGAGTGGTCGTTCTGACCTTGGACTGTCTGCGAGAATTGTTGCTGTGATTCTGGTGGACAGATTGTCGGTTCCATCTTCTTGGGAATCTTCTACTTGATTCTAAGATGCTTCTTACAGTTGGATTTTGATTAACTAATTTGTTCTACAGTACTTGTTTTGTGCTTAGAAATTTACCTTGTATGTATAGCTGTCAAACGGGACTTTTGAGGTAATTTTTTCAATTTTTGGATGTTATTATTGTTGAATAGAACTACATAGGTTTATTGACGGATAGTTGTCTTTTTGTTGTCTTTGGAGTGCTTTGTGACTGTGCATGCCTCAAGGGAGTTTCAGACACCTATACCATAGGACGCATAAATCAGTTTTCTGCTTTCAGATCACAGTGAGTTAGTTTCGATCGTTACAACCACTGCTACTGAAACTTCAAAGTTCACTCTTGAATCCCTATGTTTCACTGAGAAAGTATGAAAACAAATTTTAATGCACTTGTTTCTAATGGAAATAAGTCATTGCAATTTCGCCGACAGATAAATATCTATCTGCGTAAAATGATGACGACGAAGGAAACTGAAAAACAGTTGTACACGGGACATTCTTATGAGTTAAAATAAGAGATTTAAAAGTACTACAATCCAAGCTAATCCCAGTTGACAATCCAATTCAGTTGTGGGTAATTCACCAAAGTATAAGTAGAAAAAATATTTCGCTACCATCATAATATAAAGATTAGCCTTCTTAAAAAAAAGAAATTGATATTTAGAAAATAATATTTATTGATATCTAAGTAAAAATTAGAGAAATCTTTTGGAGGTTATGATATGTAGTGATGAGGATGAAAGTTTGCAAAGAATAACTTACACCAAAATAAATGACTAGATTCAGTGATACGATTATTAACTTATTTGTAATAGCCTACGCTTTATACAGAAACTTCATATATTTTCTGAATAATAATAGCAGTAATGGACTGAATTTTAAAAATCATTCTGTTACCAGAAGGTCCTGGGTTCGAATCCCGGTGGGTGCGTACTGCTGAAGAGTCCCAAACTAGGACGAAACAGCTGTCCAGTACTCCCAGGTTTTCCAATGGTTCTCTAACTGATGTCAGCTCATGATGAAATCCTGTAACCAATCAAATCCCTACAAACCAACACTTGAAAATCAATGAGATGCTCACTAGCGACTTGCCCTATTCAGGTGGGTAGTCACCTGGGGTTCTAGTGAGAAGTCGTGACCAGTAGGGTGCAGCAGGTCGGGCGTGAGGACAAATACTCGCCGAAGACATTGGCTAGGGGTCGCGCTATGTCGTGAATTGGCAGAAGTTAGAATTCATGGACCATTGGATCGGGTCCCAGTGGCTTAATGGTATACGAGCTCGCCTTGTAACCAGAAGGTCCTGGGTTCGAATCCCGGTGGGTGCGTACTGATGAAGAGTCACAAACTAGGACGAAACAGCTGTCCAGTACTCCCAGGTTTTCCAATGGTTCTCTAACTGATGTCAGCTCATGATGAAATCCTGTAACCATTCTGTTACTGTTATACTCATCTCTTCTTATTCTAGAGATTAGACTTCCCTATGGATCTTGGATAATCCTAAGGGCGTGTACTCAGACTTACTTCTAGTTCAACTGGAGGATGCCTGTGATCATTGTTTACAAATCCTCTAATGCTATATTCAGACTACGTGGTTTCAGATAATGAACAAGTAAGCTTATAAAAGAATGCTTAGCATTGGGTTGTGTAAGAGTTCATCGTTTCTATATGCACTTGTCGGTTGAGCTGTTCTGCAACACACAGTTCTCCAATTTTTTGGGGTCAGTTTTTCTAAAGATCCGTTATAAGAACCAAAAACCCTGATATTTAAAGTTTTTTTTTCCTTCACGTTCCCAGTGGAACATAGAGCTTCAAGCTAGTGGCTTGAAGTTTCTGTAGCAGTGTTTATTTTACAGGATGGGGTTGCTAGCCTCATGCCCAACCTTTCCTCTTTACCACCATTATTTCTGGCTTATCAAGGTAAAGGAGTGAATCGGCCGGGGATCGAACCCCGGACCATGTGCATAGTCGGCGAGCGTCCTAACCGCTATGCTACCGACGCAAAGAGTACTAAACTATTATTTCAGTTTAATGGACGTTTATCAGTTTACATTCTTCAATAAAGCTGAGTAAACTGCCTGCATGAAACAACTTTTATCGGATCGCTTTAGTGAATACTTTTTATTTCATCAGGAAAATAAAAAAAATGGTGCATTTCATCAAGCAAGACCACTAATCACTTTAAGAAAATCTTCGTTAAAATTAATGTGTCTAATTTTAAACAGTAAGCAAAGGAAATTCGATCTATTATTGAATAAAGGGATTATATGGAGGTTATTCACTGAAGAAGATAAAAATATCAACGAAAGAATTTAGATTCACTCAATAAATAATAAAATAAACGAAATATGATAGATGAGAACTCTTATCGCCGGTGTAGAGGTGATCATATTCATATTCAGACAGAGCAGTTTGTTTTCTTCTCAATGCAGTCAGTATTCATTACTTTTGTAAAGCATTTTGAAATCAATTAATTTCTTACAAGACACAAACAAATTCAAGTATTTGGCCGATCAAACGGCATTGATGAGTTCACATTAATACACGCAAGCATACAGAGACATTAAAAAAAGAAAGCTTATATATACATATATACACGTAAATATTCCTTTTATTTTAGTTCACTGAGACAATTCATCAAATTCTTAAATTGAACAAAACCAATGACCTTAAATACACCTCTCTTTTTGGCAATAAATGAATTGAGTAGTCAATTATTGTTTAAATAATGAGAGGTAAAGGAACAAAAACACAATACCAGAGTGAAGAAATAAAATTAGGAGAGAGAATACTAAAAGTGGTATAAGCAACAATTAACAATTTTCTCTGGCTAAACAAAATGTTTCAAAGCAAGAAGAGAGAAAATAAATTGCTTAGGGGTCAGTGAGAGAAAAGACGAATAGACAGGCAAATTGAAAACTAATAGAAAGTTCAATAGCATTATCATCCTACTGAGCATGGCACTCAGTTTTTGGGGTAATCATAAAACGGACCAAGCTAGGAGTACTCATAGAATTATATGTATAGCAGTTATCCATCTCAGTTTTGCAAAGGCAATGGCTGTTATGAAGCTTTAATACTCTAAATATCTGAAGTTAAAATAATTTTATATATAGATGAAATCAGCATAAATGGAAGGAACCTGAAAGAAACAACCTCTTTTACCTACCTGCGAAGCATCATTTCAACTACAGGCGGACGGAACTGACGAGGATATCAGAGCAAGAATCGGAAAAGCAAGACAAGCTTTCACTACTCTCAAGTCTGTTTGGAGGTCAATAGCACTCAACATCAAAAATAAGATCCGAATTTTCAACTCCAATTTGAAGTCAGTGCTACTATACGGATCAGAGACTTGACGTCATAAAGAGCATCTCAAACAAACTACAGACCTTCATTAACAGTTGTCTTCGGTCAATACTCAAGATCAGATGGGCAGAAAAGATCAGCAACAGAGATCTCTGGTAATGAGCGAACCAACCAGGAACCGATTGTGTAACAAATAGGCAGGAAGAAATGGAGATGGATTGACCATACTCTGAGGAAACCATCAAGACAAGCCATTGCTCGAGTGGGACCCGAAAAGGAAGCGGCGAGTTGGTCGTCAGTGCGAGGGTGACTTGGAAGAGGTCATGTGAAGAGGAGATGAAAACGTGTGGGCATATTTGAAGCCAGGTGAAGACTCCAGCAGAGAACCGAACGCAATGGAGACGCACGGCTGAAGCCATATGCTCCTTTAGGAATTAAACGAAACAATAATAATAGTAATAGATGAAGTCCAACCGCTTTAGAATTAAGAGCAGTGTAAATTCCAATTTAAGTGTTTAACTGTTTTTCATGAAACAATGGGTTGATTGTGACCAGACTGAATAAACAAGTTACTCATCAATCCGTCTTCAATGCAAATTATGGCCGTCATAGTGACTTAAGTCATTCAGAAATTCAAACAAAAGTTATTCAATACATCTATTGAAATCTTTAACATGCAATTAACATACAATGTAACACTTATAACGGTGAAAAAATCAATAATACCATACACTCAGTAATCCTCAAACGTATATTCACTTCTACACTTCACTGAAGAGAACTTTTTCAAGATGTTCAGAGCATTCTATATAGCTCGGTAATGATAATGTTAATATTCAGTATTTTTAAAAGTCCATAATGAACATAAAGCATATTTTGATGCATTTTCACCTTCGTTGTCATAAATCATAATTAACGTTAAATAAAAAAAATTATAAAAGACTTTTGCTATTTTGGTATCTCTAGCCTAATATAACTTCTTCCAGTCATGTTGAAAAAATTCATTGCCTTTTTTGAGGAAAGCAGAGAAATGAGTATTCCTATTCACGAACACGTGACATAGCAAAATAGGCCAAACTGCATGTGATACAACTAACCAAAATATATTAACGTTACTATATTAGTAAACTTTTTAACCAAAGAAACTGGTGCAGATTCTCAGTGCTGAGTTGTAGGTTGGAAATGATGCGTTTTCGAATTTCAATTAAAGTTGCAGTTTTGGTGAACACAAGATGCCTTAAGGTTTGAACACTTAAACATACTGTAAATATGTGATAGAAGCTTTTTAAACCATAAATGATGCAATCGAATTGATTCACTGTTATTTAAGTGTCACTTCAGTTTATGATGTGCGTCGGTGGCATAGCGGTTAGGACGCTCGCCAACCATGCACATGGTCCGGGGTTCGATCCTCGGCCGACGCACTCCTTTACCCCGCTAAGCCAGAAATGATGCTGGTAAAGAGGAAAGGTTGGGCATGAGGCTAGTAACCCCATCCTGTAGAAATAAACACTACTACAGAAACTTCATGCGACTGGCTTGAAGCCCTATGTTCCACTGGGAACGTGAAGGAAAAAAAATCAGTTTATGATGAATGCCTGGAGCCAATTAAATCCATGCAAACCAACACTTGAGTATCAATCTGATGCTTACTAGCGACTGGCAGTATTCATCAAGTAGGTAGTTTCCTGAGTTTTAGGGGAAGTCGTGACAAGTGTGGTCCAGGAGGTCGCGTGTGAGGACATATACCGGCCACCACTGACATTCGGTAGTAGTTGCGCCATATCATGAATTGCCAGAAGCTGGAATTCATGGGCTATTGGATCGCGTCCCTGTGGCTGAATGGTACACAAGCTCGCCTTGTAACCGGTAGGTCCTGGGTTCGGACCCTGGTGGTGTGCACGTACTGATGAGGAGTCCCAAACTAGGATGAAACAGCTTTCCAGTACTCCCGGGTTTTCCACTGACCCTCTAACCAACTTCAGTTCATGATGAAATCCCTATTCATCGTTTTTTCTACACGCTGGACTCAAAATAATAAATTGAACATAATGCGCCGGTAGTTCAATAGCAGAAAGCTCGTCAACCACGTAAGAGGTCCAAGGTTCGATTCCCACCTGACGCACTCCTAGACATCACCTAGCCGGCAGTAAGCTCGGTTAAGAAGAAAGATTGGATGTGAGGTTAGCAGCCCTATACTGTAAAATGACATCATCACTGCTGAAGCTTCAAGGCTCATGCTTGTAGGCCTATGTTCCATTTTGGACGCAAAAGGTATAAAAAGATTTAAAAAATTAGAAAAAATTAGCAAATCAACTGTTTATCATTAACACTGTCAACCATTGTCAAAGTAGTTATTTTTTACAACTCACTGTGTATTCACTATACGAAGATTCATCTACTTCCCATTCATCTGTGTCTGTTGCGCTAAAAGAGGATGTTAGTGAATCTTTTTGTGATAATCGCTTCGACTCCATATTCTCTTCTATTACATTGCATAAAGAATCTGTTGTTTTTGTTGTTTTCTTTCCCGTCATTGTAACTGCTGACTTCTCTGACTTTTCATCGGGGTTAGAGCTTTCCGTCACTTTATAAAAACCGAGAAAACAAAGAGGCAATACCAGACCATAAGAAGCCAGTCATCAAATGACTAAGATGAGTAGAGTTAATGCATAACGCTAAGTGAAAGGAAGCTTTAGAGAAAACTAAGTGCCAAGGCTTTTCAAATGAACTATTCGCAAAATCTGTGTTGGCACAAAGTTGTTAAATTATTCAAGGGACAAAAACACGCTTTAGGATTACTGCAGTATGCAAAGTATGAATTCTGAGTTTTACCTACATTCCAAAAGGATTTCTTTGAAATTTTAAAGCTGAAAATTTGTGTCATACTTCGACACTATAATAAGTGTTTGCGACAAAAATCCTGTTATTTTACTCAAACACTTAAAGTTAGGGAGTACTGGACAGTTGTTTCATCCCAGTCCAGGACTCATCAACAGTGTGAACCCACAGGGGTTCCAAGCCAGGACCTTCCGGTTGCAAGGTGAGTTCGTAGACCACTTAGCCACTTAGACCCAACTCAATGACCCATAAATTCCGGCTTCCACCAATTTGTGATTTTATTGTGACCATCAGCCAATGTCCTCATACCCGACCTAGTGGATCCCACTGGTTACAGCTTCTCACCAGTAATCCGGCCAGCTTCGTCCTGTAGCCAGCCATATAAGTTTTCAAGAGTTAGACTGTTCGATTTATCTAAAGTTTGACCACTGATGCTCACTAGTGACTGCCTACATAACGAAGTTGGTTGAAATTCTAGTGAAATCTCGTGACCAGTGGAGTCTACTAGGTCGGATGTGAGGACAAATAAGCCCCAGTGACATTGTCTGGCAAAAGCGCTAAAAATGGCAAACCAAAAAAAGTTAGAATTCATGGACATTTAGATTTTCAGGGTTGACGAACTCGCCTCGTTGCCTGAAGGTTTCCGATTCCGTCCCCAGTGGGTTAGTGGGCGCATACTGCTGAAAACTCCTAAACAATAATGAAACAAGTGTCCAGTACTCCCTGGTGTCAATTCATGATCAAATCTGAGACCATTAAAATCCCTATAAACTAACACTTAAAAATATTTTGCAAGATTTCTCCCTGCAGTAATATGTTACTATTATACTTAATGCAACGTTGTAAGTGTTAAAATGTCTTAAATCAACTTATCAGGAGGCAAAATGGTAACAAAAGACTCTTCCTCTATCCAGTAAATTAACAATGTTCTCCATAAATGCAAATGAAAGGTTTAACAACCTTCATTCCTTGTAAAGTAGCACAAAAGATGACTCCCAGATTCACCTTGAAAACACGTGTAAGTGAAAACTCTAGTTAGGGAAACAACAGAACTATAATAATATCCTAATCTGAAGTACAAATATTGAAGATTATAATAAATATTTTTTGAACACCAGAAACGAATGTAAATAAGCCTTCGTAAACATACCACGCTTAAGCTTTACTTTGAAAACAAATTTTTTCTTAGCCTAAAATAAGGACATTTATAGTTAAATGAACATCAGCCGTATTAGAAACTACTGTGAAGAAAACTAATCATAACTCGAGTTAAGTAGGCAGTTAACACTGTAAACTATTTCTGATCACTATACAGCTAATGGATAAGGGCCTTTAGATTGCTCAAAATTCAATCGGATTCGATTTCTTGCCCAAACACTAACAAAACTCGGCTAGTTTACTAGCCGACAAGAAGCCCAGGGAAAAAGAAGAAGGTTCGGCTCTAGGATTAGAAGCTCAACACCCTAAAAAACACCGCAACTGAAACTTCAAAGCCTGAAGCCCTCTGTTCCATTTTGAACTCAAGGAATGAAAAAAATGTATTCATTACATAACCTTTGTTTATATTACGAACACGAATTCCCTCTAATATTAAGAAAGTTCATTCAATTCAAAACTTACGAGTTTTCTCTTCATTAGGTAGTACAGATGGATCTTCAGTCGTCTTTACCATCTCCTGATTCACAGGAACTTTAATCATTTGACCAACAAACAATGTTCTTGACAAAAATCTATTAATACGGCATAATTCTGATGGAGTGACATCAAATCGAGCTGCAACACTATTAAATGAATCTCCTTCTTGAACCTGTTTAGCCAAATTGATATACAACAAAAATAAATTAGAATATTACGAGATTTGAAACCACCATCAGAATATAATCAAATAAGGTAAAAATGTTAGTTTATTACAAATGTCTAAACAAATTAGTTGAGATGACAAAAAATATGATATGTTTACGCTGACCTAGGTTAACCAATCCCTACAAAATTCTTACAAAACTGATTGCCCAGAGGCATTAAAATGCTTCAGAGAAGAAAAAAATTATATTTTTCATCTGACAATTTATGCGATTGTATTTATGAAAGAGTTAATCATGTAAGTGATTTAATCTTTTCTTTCAAGGAATTATTCATTTTGACTATAATTTTCTTATTGAAGTAAGTGTGGAATGTGTGTCATATCATCGATATTGTCATGAGCAACGCATTGTTCCGGAAACACCATTTAGTTGTGAGTAATAAATCATTGTAGGTTATATCAAATAAACTTGTCTAAGAAGCACTTTGCTTCACCAGCTGTCCATTTCACCTACGAAGAAGAATACAACGACTCTCTACACTTCCTCGACGTCCTACTAACGAGAAGAGAGGATGGTTCCGTCAAAATAAACCATATTTAGAAAGCTAGAGACCAAATCTCAGTATACACACTTCCTTAGTTTCGTACCAATGAAGTACAAATGTAATCTGATCAGGTGCTTAGCATTTAGAGCGACGTCCATTTGTTCCGAAGACTGCGTAGAGAAAGAACTCCAGATCATCCGAGACATTCTAAGCGAGAACCGATATCCAGAGAAGTTCATTAAAGCCAACATAGGTTACAATATTCGTAGACATGAACTGGCAATGGTGGAGAAAAAGCCTCTGTTTTTACATCTACAATTCAGCGAAGATGCTGCTGCGGCGATTCTATCTCAACATCTAACCAGTTCGATCAAGAAAACTTTCTACTCTGCACGTCTATGTCTATCCTTCAGTAGACGTCCAATGTTCACCCAGCAACTCGAAGATATCTTACCTAGCCTTAGCTCTTCTTCATGCATATACCATTTCAGCTGTTCCTGTGGTTATATAGGGCGCATGATTAGGCGGGTTCGAGAACATTTACCAGCTTGGTTCAGCAAGGGGGAAATTAAGTGCATAAAAAGCTCGATCCTGTCACACTTGGTCGATACTGGACATCACATTGATGTCAACACAGCTTTCAGGGTTATATACCGAATTCTGAAGTCGTTATCACATACAGTTCGGTTAAGTCTCCTACAAATAGCTGAAGCTGTTGCAATAAGATCAACTAAACCGGAACTTTGTATCCCAAAAGAACACGTCCAGATGCTGTTCCTACCGTGGCCAAACTTGGACTGATGATTCTTCTTATCACCAAGAGTGCTTCTTCCCCTTAACCTTCTTAGTTTTTTTTCTTTTGGTTTTTTTTATTACAATTATTATATGATGCTCACTAATGACCGGCTAAAGGAATAATTGGCTGGGGTTCTAGTAAGAAGTCGCGATCAGAACCATCCACTAGGTCGGGTGTGAGAACAAACAATCTCCGATAACGTTGGCTGACGGTTACGATAAAATCGAGAACTGACAAAAGTTAAGGTTTACTGACCATTGAATTCCTTCCCTTTGGCTGGATAGTCAACAAGATCGCCTCGAAATCTGAAGGTCCTGGGTTTGATTCCCTGTCAGGTAATGGGGTTGTACGGTCAGATAGTGCCGTACTAGAACGAAACGGCTATCCAGTACTCCTTAGTGTTGAATGATTTCCTACCTGATATCAGTGTGTAATCAGACCTGAAACAAATTTATTCTCTACAAACTAACTCTTAAGAACTTAATATACTCAACAATTCAAATATTTATATACATATATATAATTCCGCAAATTCCATCAATTTCTGCAAAAAGACACATTCGAATTTGATTATAAAAACCTGTCTTGGCTCGTTCCGGCCCACTATTTAGTGGTTCCAGTACTCGATGAAGAATAAATAACTCGTGGACATCTCAAAAAGAAAAATTTCTTCAAAACTAGTCTATATACAAAGGAAGATGGAAGCATTCTGTGACAGTTATCCAGCTCACTGAGAAACAAAACACATTCAAACATTATTTCTTAATAAACTCATCCATTAAGCTGACAAAACGCTTTAATTAAGTGATTGTAACAACAAATTAACTATGATAAAAGATGTTTCGTCAAATCCAAACATGCATCGCTCATCATTTGCTTCTTTCACTATAATAAATTTAAGTTATTGTTCCAGAAACATTATAATTTGCGTAAAACAATGAAAAATGAATATAACCGAAGTATCTAATTGAATTTTATATTTTCCTGTCGATTCATTGGCCCGAAGTGCTCCGTCTCAGGTTGACATGTCGGCTTCTTGTGCAGATGGTTTGAAGATGTCTGGGCATGTAATTAGAATTTAACAGATGGATGTTAACTAGCACAGGAATCCAGGATGCACACTTCGTCCTGTTTGGGACTCGTTATCTGGAGGTACCTGCGTTCCCCAGTGAGTGATGATGTTCCCACTGGGGCTCGAACCCAGTGCCCATAGTGTCAAACGCCCAAGCGTTATCCACTAGACCACTTGCGCCACGAGAGCCACCTTTTGTGCGATGAGTCATATTAATGCAGGAATGCAGCTACATCCAGATGACGGGTCCCAAACAGGACGAAATGCGCATCCTGGATTCCACCACTAGTCAACATCCCCCAGTTAAATTCTAAGTACTGATAATTTCTAAAAGCTCTCATGAGCTTATAATGTTTTAAACAGAGAAAAATTTAATTACACTTAATTAATGCCTTCACTGATAAGTCCTTGAAAATGGAGAACACATGCAGCAGCACCATACCGAAGTCCTATAGTGCTGCTATTCAATTCAGGCAGATATAGCACCATCGACTTTTATGGTTAGTAAGGTGTATCTGCTGTTCATCAATGTCTAATTAAACTCAGAGTGAGTCATTTTTAAGTGACTTGTTATTTCTGATAATTTGCATCGATATTACTGCAAGGGTGAGGATGTTAAAGGCAGGAAAGGAAAAACATTCATTAATCTGAAACCATTGTGGAAATCTAGTACACTCAGTATAAGCAACAAAATTCGTATATTCAGTTCTAGTGTTAAGTCGTTCAGAGACTTGACGCATCACCAAATCCAATTACAACAAGCCGCTCAGAACTTTCATCAACAACTGTCTTCACTGGCTCCATACTGCAGATCAGACAGATAGAAAGGATTGGTAACCAAGCAACCAAGAACCTATTGCCCAACAAATATTCTAAAGGAAATGGAGATATATCTAACACACTCTGAGGAGACTATGAGTGGTATCACAAGACAGGAAGGCCACGAGTAGAAGCCGAATGGTAAATGATGACTCTGGCATGGCTTAGGTGATGAAAAGGAGAAGACTGTGAAAAGGAAATGAATACTTGAGGGCTGTTGTGGAGCCAGTCAGAAAGGACTGTAGATAACAGAATGAAATGGAAATGTGCTGCTGAATGCTTATTTCCATTCGGAACCCAAAGGAATAATAATAATAGAAACAATATCACCACACAAACTGTGAGAATATTGAAATGATGCTTTAACCACTAAGCTAATTTCCCTTCTCAAGAATAACACTAATATAACCTTCTCAAACAGAAAAAGAAAAGCTAACTATCTATACCAACGACAGATTTTATTGACCGATGGAAGAGCAAGAGACATTTTTCTTTTCTAATGACATATTATGACAAATTCAGTGGTATGGAGACACTGAAGATGTATGTCACAAATAATTGAGGTCATATAGATCATATTTTAATAGCTCCTAAGAGTACATTGAAAACTGAAATGGAAATCAAGACTCAAAAAAATGGGAGGAAATCAGGGAAAAGAATCCAGTTCATGCTGCTACGTACATTTTAACGAATAATTTAGTGAATATAAGGGTCAAAAATATTGTTCATTTCCTGTTTACTTTTATAACTAAAGGTTGTTATATCATAGTGAGGTATCTGTACACAATCGCAGAACGTTCAAAAGAAAGGTTTGTCTTATCTTTACATGTATAAAATACCACTTCTTCAACAGAATTATCTAGAATCTTTTCACCAATTTGCATTTAACGTGAAAATTATGTACAAAGACATGGCTAAAACAACAATAATTAAGTTAGTACTGTTCTTTTTAATGAAATATGCCAACAGTTTTAATTTTATCAATGGAATTACGTAACATTTTATGGAATATTGAAGAATTTGAAACTTATCGAGTGAAAACATTTAAAGTGGTTATGTCTCATTCCCACCCTTATGTACTAGTTTATGCACTTTACAAAGCGGATATGTAGAGAAGAATGACAATTCTTCATGGAGTCTGATTTACTTGCTTCAATAAAATGGGTGAAAAAGAAGTTTCATATTGTCTTATGGTATACCTTGAACAGCTTCAGAATTAATTTGTGGAAAGAAAGTTTTTGACGCAGTATAAATTCATTTTCATAGAATAATGCTTCTTCAGTATATTTTCTCGACTTAGATATTCATAGACAATCACCCTCTTTACATTACGTTTTCTATGTCTAACATTTCTATTCAATCCACAATGTGCTTGTAGCATCATGCTACGTGGACGACGGCCTACTGTTTTTTGGTTATTTAGATCCTTGCTCATCGTTGTGTTCATCAGTGATGTACGAGGTATGCCACTAACCACAAAATTTATCACAACGAAGAGCAATACACAAAATACAGGAAATAATAGGACCAAAAATAACAGCTATGTTGAACCAAAACACCTTTAGCTCTCTAAGGTAAGATATAAGGTGAAAATCTTTTCGTAATCAGTCAGATTGATGATGATCAAGAAAGCTTATGAGAACAGCATAAATTAAAATAAAACACAATTAGTGAATTTCTAAACGTATGGCTGTCAGTAAAACAACTTACGATTAAAGAACTACACACAAATCTTTCACTTATAAGATGTGGAAATTAATGGCTTTTTATTTAGAAAGCGTAAATGAGAATCTAAACCCAAAATACCACGGGTAAATGAAAAAAATCACTGAAAAAGTGGAGACATGACTGTCAGGTTAAAAACAGAGAAACAGAAGGGGTAAAATCGAAAGGATTAAGGTAAAAATGACGGGAAAATCTTTGGAATGCATCAAGGCTAGTCATTGTATCCATAACTCTAACTCACTTCTTGCTGTAGGTCTCAATCTACGTCATATAAAAGACAAAGCCATTCAATGAGACCAGAAAAATGCATGCACTTGCAATCTTATGGAAGAAAACATCAGATAAGCTCAATGTCAGCCAGCAATCACAAAATGTCCAGGCTGTACGATTAGTGGACAAAACGACATCTTTTATTTTATACTGCAGTGTACATTTTTTTGAAAAGGTAGACCGTATTTTAACAGATACTGTTTAATATAATTATACAACTGAAATGACTAAAGCCACAGTACGCAAACCACTTACAACATATTCCATAGTTTGCTGAATGTTTTGCTTTTTCTCTGGCTTGTTCACCACCTCTGATTGTTTTTCTTTGGTTTTCCTTTTACGCTTTTTTCGTTCAGGCTTCTCTTGGCTAATTCCTGCACTAGTGGATGACTCAGTAGTTGAGGTAATCCTTTTACGAGTTCGTCTTCGAATTTTTTTAGTTCCATCCCGTTGCTTGGCTGATAAACAATGATAAAAAGAAAGTGGGAAAAAAATAATGGTGACTTTATTCCAAACAGCACTTTTCATAAAGTATAGAATTCTCAACACACAGTGTAGTCATGCTTCACACTAAGTAGTGAGGGCGAAAATAACTACAACACTTTATGATATTTTGTAGCGATAATAATGTCACATATACATAAATATAGAAATGAATAATGAATTAAAAGGAACACTGACAACAGTTTATAAGTGACAGGAAGAATGAAATGGGTCATTTTATTATATTTTTCAATAATGCCAGAACAAAAGTGCTTTGTGCAGAATAATATGGTACCACTACTTATTTCGTTGGCTTCTCATTGGCTGCTCACAGCCTAAATAAATTATGAGCTTTATGTACAGAAATGTTTTAACATACTGGTAAATTTTTCATGATGTCAGTTGACAACAGGTTCTGGAATTAGTGAACGGTGCTCAGAAAATTACACTTATATAGTATTTACACAGGGAATTTAAGTTTAAACAAAGTAAATGTATGCATACGATGGTAAAAGAGTTAGTTCCGTAATAAAGACGAGAGATGCGTAAGATAATGCGTAACTAATAAATCAGGTAACAATGTACTGAGTTCAACTAAAATCATAGAAACAAGAGACAAGTAAAGTTTCACTATATCAGAGGGGTGAGTTTAAAGTCAAGGATTACGTAGTCTAATGAAAGAGAGAATAAAGACATCCAGTTATCAGGGCAAAGAAAGACTGATAACTGCTTCTTTATGAACACATAAATCCGGTTTCAAGCGTTTGATAGAAATCGCTTCGACAAACTTGAGGAGAATCGAGCTCCTTTATCTATTGATAATTTTAAAGTATTTCGCGATTTTGCACCTCATGACCCGTAACAATGAGATGCCTGGTAATAGCACTATTACAAGAGTTTGTTCCCTTATTATGTTTTTCAGGAAGTTATTAGTTTCATGCTTAACACTTTCTTCATCAATAAAAGTGCGTGCCATATAAGGTATCGCCGAGTTTTTATATTTAGTCACGTGAGCACCAGGTTTCTCACATTTTCGTCTAATCCTAACTGATGAGATTGAAGGCAAAATTTGTGAATAAAAACGGTGCTCAGAGTCCAACAGCAACACTTTTGCCAATATTTTACATGAGTTCAGATGTCTGTCCAAGATAATATTGACGAATTGTTTTAGCAGCACACCATAGCTTTCAGTGTTCTCAATGTAACAAATTCCTTTTTAAGTAGTCCAGGAAAGATTGTACGGAGCAATAGAGAAGAGAGGCCAGAATACAAACCATACAAAATACAAAAGTACATGCTGAGTGATACCAGATTCCCTTAACTTCCTTAAGTGGAAGGTCAGACAATATATTTTTCTAGAAACTAACAAGATGTGAGACGATCAGGATAGATCGGAGAAAAGACTTTATCCAAGAAATTTAACATTCATCTTAGTTTCTGACTTAGTACACTCGATGTTACAATAATCACAGGTCCGTAGCAGATTTTTTTATGTCCCGTTTGTGTCTAGGAACGCTGTTAACAGTCTATCACTTAGAGGGATTTAGTTTAAGACTAACTGAGGTAGAACAACATGTTAGCCTGTAACATCAGTAATATCAGTATACCTTCACTGGAAAAATTCATTATATAACTTATGTCATTTGTTTTCAAGTACAACCATGACACAGTGCGTTTTTGATCAATAAGATTCAGCTTCAAATGATTTTCATCTCTTGTTTTTCTTTGATCCAATTTCGTGAGTATGAATAAAAAAAGGATAGTTTCACTGATTCCTATCACCTTTAACAAATTCCATCTAATGAAAGCTTCACATGCAATTGTATTTTAATTATTTTTTATTCAGTAAAACAATTCAGCTTTTGTTTGTCTCATAGGCTCTCTTTACCAAATAACATAAAAATACCAAATTTACACTTGACTAAACCTTTAATTTTAAAGTGATAATACATCAGGCATATAAATTTCCAGGGTATGAAATCCTCCATTAATTATATGAATAGCTTATTAGAGAAATAAAACAAAATATTGCGTTCAAAAAGTATTTGCCTATTGGCTTCATTTCATACTCTGTCCATTTCCACTGGATAATTTATTGAAGCTTCAACTGGAAAAGGCTGTCATCATATTAACTAATGAGTAGTATTATTATTCTAGCAGGACGAGTCAACTGACTAGAATTGAATTGTCAATGTACAGCGTTACACGAAAGTGCAGCGTTTCAACTTGCCACACTTCATAAATTACAAATAAAGTCAGAAAAAGATAAAATTAAAATAAACGGAAATGTAAGGTGAAAGAATATATTCACGAATTTAATAGACCTGAGAGTTTACAATGAGAGAAGGTATATGCACCATTAAGGACGATTTTTAGACATGTGACCGACAGTCTCCAGGCATTTGGATCTTAGAGTCTCGAGGATCCAAATAGTCAACAAGACAGACTAAATATTCTTTTCTAATAAGAAAAGGGATATTACACTACTACATATTCACTTACAATTTTAAAAAAGATATCAGAACAGTATAAGAATAAATTCGTAACTACTGTTCGAGCACAAAATACTGCAAATATAACTTGAAACAGATTCTACTCTTCCCTCTTTTTTGTAAATATAATCTCCAGACAGCCTACGACAATTTCTGTTCAAATGCTCTGTTTATGCGTATTTTTATGCAGTCATTTATGTACTGCAAAAAAAACTTGGATATAAGGATGTATGTTGGTCAAAATGAATGCAGACTTTTACTTATACAATAAGTACGCATGATTTTTATCTTAAGAACAATTAATATTTTGGATTATGTTCAGTGATTTTCTTCCATTAGTAAGAAGCTGTGACTCAACAGTAAGGCAACACACCATTCAGCGTGACTAAGAAATAAAAATTTGACAGAAAACGATGAATGCATAGCATTTTAACTCAGGAGCATACAAATTAGTGTAGATCAAAGTCATCTACAAGGCAAAGAGTGATTTACCCAAATCCCTACGTACTCGACTCATCTGTATTGCTGAAGCTTTGGCTGTCGAAACAGAAAATCCAGATCTCTGTGTACAGAAAAAATTCGTTCAACCCCTCCAACTTTCATGGTCTTAATCCCTCTATGCTAAAGTATGGTATTCCCCAATCATTTGTTAGCTCTACCAATTTTTCATTTTTGTCTATTCAATTTGTATACTCTTCCTTATTAAGTCAATTGTTACTATTACTACCCTAACTTTTAATTGTCCTCGGTATTATTTCACTTGTTCCACTTGTCATTCTAAATCAATTCCTTTATGCAACATTAAATTCTATGCTATTAAATTTCACACAATGTTACGTAACGTTTTTATTTTATTCGATTTGTCTACTAATCTTATAATTGCACACCTATTTCAAGTACTATCCATCCTATGAATTATTCTATATATGACATTAATTTGCTTTGCCACTTGACATTTAACTACGATTATAATCACAAACATTTTAGTTTTAATTGCATTTCATATTATTATTATTATTTTATGCATTCACACCTATATTTCAATTCTCTCACCGGATATAACTTCTTAAAAACCATATATATACGATTGTACAGCTTGATGATAAATTCGTTGAGAAGAGTCTCTTCGCTGAATCATTTGTTTTGATTTTCTATATGTTACAATGGGAATTTTCCATGAGATTAATTATTATCAACTACTTAAGGTCAGCTTACTTTAAATTGGAAAATTTCCAGCCTATTAAGATACAGCAGAGAAGTTTAAGGTGTGAAAATTAAAATTTAACGCAATTTAAGTGTTCTAGAATTCCCTTCTTGAAACAAAACGTAATATATGATCTACTGTAGTTTACCTGTTATTTGTGAAATGAGGACTTAATTATTTTCAGGTCATAGCTTAGTGCATTCTAGCAGAAACTTTCACTTATTACTGAATAAATTTTGTATTGTGACGTTAATAGAATTCAGAGAAGAACTTTATGATAAATTCAGCAACTTTGACCAAAAAGCATTTGGTGTGGTGATGAAAGTTGACGTTGTAAATACTTAGGTAGTTTGACTGATGGGAATTAAGAGTTCATTCGTAAACTCTCCTGTGTCCGCCACATAAATACATGAATATTTTTCAAATAGAACAAATACCCCTTTGGTTATTAAGGTTTTTATTATTCAGGAGTGCAGAAGATAAAACATAGATTACTTTGATCACCGACCTCACCTAGTTTATTAGCCATTCCAAAG
This sequence comes from Trichobilharzia szidati, assembly GCA_944472155.2. Lineage (NCBI taxonomy): Eukaryota > Metazoa > Platyhelminthes > Trematoda > Strigeidida > Schistosomatidae > Trichobilharzia > Trichobilharzia szidati. The sequence goes on along the minus strand of OX235271.1, from coordinate 92,511,747 downwards.
CTCAGAAAGGAGGGAAGATGGAGTATGGGAGAAGCAACCACACCCCTTAAAAAAAGTAATCTCATAGCTAGGGGATAATTCAAAGCACACATAGATTCACCTTGTAACAACAGAAGACAAGGGACAGGCAACAGATCGTTTATTAAGGAAAATCAACACATATTTATATATTTTCATGTACATTATAATAGATTAGTTAAGCAAACAAACACAGTCTTCTGATTGGTTGTTTCTCACTTAAAGTTAATCTTTCATCTATTTGTGACTGTTTCTTGAATGTCAGATCATCTATATGTTAACTGTATCCGCCTACGCAAAGTCTACTGTGGTCGGTTTTGAATTAATCTTTGTTCATATTTTCTCACGACAAATCTTGAGAACGTAAACATTGACGTAAATTACTGTCTACCGATTTGGCTAGTAGACAGCTCTCACCACAACTTTATTATTCAATGTACTCAGAAAGGCACCTTAATATCAAAGACAACTGACGCCGGTGGGTGAAAGCTTTCAGGAACTCCATCAATGGATAAGTCTTCTTTCGCTGAAACCAAAAGTAAGTATACAGACATCCAATATCTGAAGCCTGCTTGAGGTTGGCAAGATTGCTCAGATTGCAGAATGATGGTGGATACTTGTTATAAAAGCATCAAGAATCTACGAGAGCAGATGGGATCAAAGTGGATTCTCAGAATTGTTAACTGCAGTTTATAATCTTCTCCAGTAATCCAGACAGCAACCATCAGCACATTGAAATTTTAGCCATTTTAATGTCACCAGTAACATAGAATGCCTTCATTCAGTGAGAACCAATGAGTGCCTAAACAACATCTCAAGAGAATTCACCAAGGATCCTGAGGAGCTGAATGAAATGAGTAGAAACAGAGTACTCATTTTACAGATGTCTCTACCTTCAATGATCTGATGACTGGAGGCAGTGTATACAAACACAAGACTACAAGGATTTCACGAGTCAGGCACATCAAAAGTCGAACAGACCCCATGCCAAACTCAAAAAAAGTGAAGAATTATCTCACTGAATGTAGGATAATATTATCACGCTTCTGTCCACCTCAGGTAATGTATTAAATCATATCATCCCGGAAAGACTTAAAGATACTCTGGATGCAAAATTTCACCTAAAACAAGATAGATTCTAGAAAAACAAATTGCACTACTAAATATCATTATCCGGGAGGGCCTAGAATGACAATAAACTCTGTTCCTCGACTTCACCTACCTTAAGAAATCCCACAGCATTGTTAATCACTTTAAATGCAATTAACCTTCAGCTGATAAGTGTGATGTTTCTGAGAGAGTAAAAATAATCAATGCTATAGGCAAATTGTACATTAGATTGAAGAAGACCCTACTAGTCAAAGTTAATACCATTCTTACAGTACTAATGGAGTTATTCAAGGGGATCTGTTGTAATGTAACCTTTGTGCAACTTGAACTCAATCTTTAACATTATCAAAGGTTGTCATTCAAACCACTGATTTATCTCAAAGCTTTTTTTACCTTGAGAAAGTTTAGTCATCTGATAGACAATTTCGATCCGAGTGTTTTATGTCTGTATTGTTATCCTGAATAACTCAGGCAAACGCATCGTTATATCTACAGTTGTAATCTAAAGCATAATCAAATGATGTTCCCTTGATAAATTTGAACAAAACAAAAATGATAAGTGGAGCAAAACAATCTGTTTCACAGATTCACATCAACTGATTGCAACCTGAACAAATTTTATAAAAAAATATGCAGAAATATTTATGCTTGTTAACCCACTTCGACTAGGGAATGTTGATTGGAAAAAGGAAATATGTTGTAGGGGCGTGGGGAGGCGGGGATTATAACTGAACTAAATGAATTTGAACTAAAGTTGGCAATACAAAAGGAAAAGATTTCCCTACTCACACAAAACAAAAAAAAGATGGATACTTGATGTAAGTGAAAAGTGGATAGAAGATGAATAAATGGAGATGCTTACGTAATACATAACATTAGCTTCCTACTTTTTTTGAATTTATAGTGAACGATACCAGTTGATATTATACACGTTGTTATTTTTACATTAAATCAAACAAAGTGTAAAAAAATATCGTCTTATTATTTTTTTCTCAGACTGTAATGAATCGACGAATATCCTCGGAATATGCAAAACTCATACCATTCTGCCTAAACTGTTGCTCATGATCTATTCAAAATCACAATGTGACAACACTTTGAATAGTCAAAGGAAATTAACTAAGTTGAATGGTAAAAGAAAAAACGGGTGAAGATCAGTTAAACAAAAACAATGAACTCCCTTAACTGTTATGAATAAATGTCAAACATAAATATTCAAGTATTGGTTTGTAGGGATTCAGTTGATTGGTTACAGGATTTCATCATGAGCTGACATCAGTTGGAGAACCATTGGAAAACCTGGGAGTACTGGACAGCCATTTCGTCCTGATGGCTTAATGGTCTACGAGTCCGCCTTCTAACCAGAAGGTCCTGGGTTTGAACCCCGATAGGTGTACACTAATGAAGAGTCCCAAACTAGGACGAAACAGCTGTTCAGTACTTCCTGCAGGTTTTCCAGTGGTTCTCTAACCGATGTCAGCTCATAATGAAATCCTGTAACCAATCAAACATAAATGCTCAATGAATCTATGACCTATACTAAACTCTTGGACCTTCATAGGTCACGAATGCATCAAATGTGTAATCAACTACGCTAAAAAAGTGTATTACTTAATCTTTGTGATCCAGTTGAATATTACTGTAACACAAAGAACTCATCCTTCGTGCATTCCTAGTTGAACATAAGCCCTCCAGCATCAACATTTGAAGCTTCAGTAGCGCTTATATTTTTTACGGGATGAGTTTGTTAGCCTCACCCGTAACCTTCCCTCTTTACTTATTATTATTTTATTTTTATTTATTTTGATTTTGATTTACAGCTTGATTCCACACCGTATTTTCAGTACAAGTATGGAACTTTCAGCATGGATATCGGTAGCCCAAATTCAGGCCGACCATAGATATCGGGTGTGCGCCGGCAGGTGATCGAACCCCGGACCATGTGCATGGTCGGCGAGAGTCCTAACCACTGTGCCAACGACCGGTCAGGCGAGGATTAGGAGTGCATCAGTTGGGAATCGAAGCCCGGACCTGGTGTATGTTTGGTGAGCATTCTGTAAGGTTGAAGGAACTCATGTCTCTTCTCACGTTCAAACCCTGATCACCCAGTGTTACAGTCAGAGATGTTACCATTGAGCTATCCAGGCTACTGCATTGCAAAAGAAAACAATATTGTAACTCTTTTATTATGAACCACGTTTGTTTGATTTACTCTCAATAACCTGATCTACGGTATTTCTCCCAAGTTAATCGTGTGGGAATACTTATACCAGAATTTTAATATTTAGTAGACTACTCTTATTCTAAAAGGTTATATTTATTAAATAAAGTTTAAAATGTTATCTAGTGTCCTCAATTAGTTAGAGAGGAACTGACATGACAAAGTAATATTTAGTAATGAAACAAGAACCTTAATCATCACGATTCGCGTGCATTTTAACTTTATTCATGGCGACACTACACCGAATATCGATCTATCTTATATCTCAAATAATCCCATTTATGGATTGATTTAGTAGTTGTAAGATATTTCGAATAAATTCTAGTGTTATTAAAAGCGGATGTATGAATGTTATTCATCCATTAGTTCCAGTGATAAATTTTATGCTTATTAAAAGTCTTAGAATTCTTTGTAAGCAAACTATACAACAAAATAGTAAATCCAGTGTGTGTAGTGTTGTTAGTATTCCAACTGATTACATCATACTCTAGTATGGGAATGAGAAACAGATGGAGATGCAATCAAATCACTGCTTCTTTGTAGACTAAATCTGAAGGATAGACAGACTTGAAAATGATAAACACAGCTGCTTATACAACTAAATACCTATTCATCTGATATATTCACATACCTGTATTGAAGTCAAACTCAGAATTTTGCACTAATCTGTAAAGGGGAAGGGAGAATAAGGCAATTGGATACCTAAAATGGTACTAAATGGTTTTTTATTTGAATAATAGGTGTCAGTGAAGGCAAGGTAGAGGAAGAAGAACAAGAACAAGATAAGGAATACAGGAGGGGATGAGTGAAGCGACACAGCAGGCAACAAAAGCAACAACAAATTGCAAGTACACGCACTTGCAAAGCGTACACTGTCACATTTATACCTCTAATACACACAGACAATATATTACACTATAGTTACAGCTAGAATTCTCTAATGTAACCCCCAACGTATTAGCATTATAAGAAAATTGAACACTACATCAAGGTAAGTAAGATTTAATGAATGTGGGAGTGACAAACCGAGGATAATTTTGGTTCAGATTTGTTAAAAAGTTTCTTCTACAATTCTATGTGAAGAAAGCCTAGAATTAACTATTTCGATTATGGGATTTTGCAGTGATTTGGATTAATTCCAAAGTATATTTTGTCACAAGCCAATCAGAGAGCTCTAGAAAGCTGTTTCGTTGTAGTTCTGGAATCTTCACCAGTACTCATCCACGACCGCACGAGGGATAGAGACTGAAACCTTCAGGTTACGAGACAAAGATCTTTAGGCCGGACGGATTGTTGAATTCCAGCCCAAGTGATTGAAGTTAAGAGATGACAGAAATAAATCCACGAGTTTAGCAGTATTATTGTCAGTTTTTTTTGTTTTAGCAGATACCAACTAATTAAAACCATAAAGTAATGACTCATTCAGTTTCTGTTGGTATCAGTCGTAAGATTAGCAAAACTCTGCAAGTTACAGTCATGTGGGAAATACACCACAATGTTCAGTTTTACACTGACTGAAGAGTAATCAAAACCTTAAGACATTTGTTTCAAGGATTTGCAAAAAAGCACAAATAATAGAAGTAACGCTAGTTATACAGTTCGTGCGTCGGTGGCACAGCAGTTAGGACGCTCGCCGACCATACACATGGTCTGGGGTTCGATCCCCGGTTGACTCACTCCTTTACTTCGCTATTGCAGAAATAAAAGCTGGTAAAGAGGGAAGGTTTAGCATGAAGCTAGCAACCCCATCCTGTAAAATAAACACTGCTACAGAAACTTTAAGTCTCTAGCTTGAAGCCCTACGTTCCACTGGGAACGTGAAGGAATGAAATAAAAATAATACAGTTTACTATTATTTTGAAGTGAAGCACGAATAATGACGTAAAAACAGCTTGAAGTTTTCACTATCTTTTACTGAACAGTTAAACAAAGTTAGCCGAAGCGGTTTATTTGTAGTAAAGTATGAATTAGTAGATATCACTAAAGGATGGATTCACCGTATGCTTAAAAGGTTAACAAGAGTTACGTCAACCTAAATAGGAAGATATTAGAGTTGCTTAAAGGCAGATTAGGATTAGTTCAGACATAGATTACAGTTAGGGTTTAGTTAAGGATAGATTAAGATTGTATCAAGAGTTGGGATCGAGTCAGGGGCCCAAATTCACTCGTTCCTAGGTCATTAATTCGTCCACACCAGTTGTGTGTCTAAAGTTTAACTTTGCCCAAATGCAAATTGTTGGGTGTACACACATAGGAAGTGAGGGTAAGTCCTCTCAGGTTTAATCATGGCATCACTTGGTTCCGACGGAATGCATAATGATTTTTCTTAAACAAGATATGTTGCTTCATAAGATTAGCCGGCTGACTTTATTACTTGTCAGTAGGCCAATGAAGACACAATCACTGCTTGAAACTTATCAAATAATACTTCTATTTGACTGGTCCACTGATCTCCATCAAAATAAAAATCCATATATTCTAAAACCCTCATTGTGAAAATAGATTACCTCTTACTGCTTTCTTCTGATTAGGTTTCACGTAAAGTAACAATAATAAAAATTCATTAGATTCATACTTCAAAGGATCTATTTCTATGACCTATATTAAGGGATTCTAACAATCCATTGCTTAATGAACATTTAGTCAATGGCCTAGAAATTAACCACTTACAAACGTAAGAGGCCAAAAGCAAGAAATAAGAATTAAGGCCATAGCTAATAGTCTGTGTCCTTGAAAATATAGATCAAGTTAGAATATTTGATGAAACACTTAAAATTAAGATTTTAAGCGAAAGAAACCTTAATTCATTACCTTAACATTATCGTCAGTGAGTTAGAACAGTATTCATCATTGAACTTCTTTCCACACGTACATTATCTAATTCTCTTGTTTAAATTAAGTAATAACTCATTTTTTTCTTAAACAGCCGTTTCAATTTAAAAAACAAAGATTGATTATTCTAGTGCTTATTATCATCAGCAGTAAAACATTTCATCGATTAAAATTTTCTACGTGATTATAAGTGATATTAATCAAACTTCTGAATTTTTATTTTAATAAAATAATCTATGCTCACTTAGTGAAGACAATTTTGTCGAAATTTCGCTGAAACCTATAATCTTTTGGTCGATAGACCTTGGAATGGATAAACGCACTTAACTCATTTCACTGATAAACATTATTGAGTACTAAAGAACTAACAGTTAGACCGATTATTATTTATTATGTATCCCTTGTGTGTAATTAAGTCTCAATGAATGCCAAGTATACTTTGAATTGGACACTAAGTGGTAGTTACCATCATGCATCTAGTCCAACGTTTGATGCAGAATGAATTTTGCCACTCAGGTTTGTAATGTGGTCACCATCCTAGGTGGCTCGCCATCGCGTGCATTCCAAACTGTTGTTAGACGGTTGGAGGCAACCAGCAGGAAGCCTTCAACTTAGGTTTCATGCTTGTTGCCACTCTCTAGTCAGCAAGGTGTATTTGTATTCTTGAAGGAACTCATATCCCTTCTGAGATTCAAAGCCGGGTCACTCAGTGCTGCAATCATAAATGCCAGGTATGATAAAAAGTCCGTCTTAAAAGATCTCATAAAACCTAATAAGTAGTATTGATTTGAAACATAAGTGTCTTCACGATTTATTCCATTCTGACAATTGTCAGTAAAATATAAACTTTTATAAAATTCCGTCTATCAGTAGAACACGGACACTGTTTTATGATGAGGATGTGACAGTAACGAGTGAAAGTTTGGTATTTGGCTATTTGTACGTCAATAGCTGGCACTACTCAATGCTGTTTTCATGTCAAAACAATGCATGCGAATACGTTCAAAGTTAATGTTTAGAAGAATGGATTGTGTAAACAAACCAGTCGTTAGTTGAAAAGCCTTGTATTTCATTACTAAACCACCATCACTACAGGGTGAGATTCACCTGCATAGATTAAAACCATTCCAAAATAATAAAAAGACCCATTTACAAATTTAACATCCAGTCAACGAAGAAAGATAGGTGGAAATATAAATAGGAGTGAGTAACTTTACTACCCCAATTTGTGGACGATTTATGTCTACTACCATAAAATCCAGGAGATCCACACGTGAAAATCGATAGGACGGCAGAAGAAGAAGAAGAAGCAAAGACTGGGCTTGAAGTGATCATTAGATGAGACAGGGAACTAAAGACACCCAACCAACAACAACAAGCACCAATCATGATTACAATGTTATTTGCATGGAGGATTTCATCATGAGCTGATATCAGTTAGAGAATCACTGGAAAACCTGGGAGTACTGGACAGCTGTTTCGTCCTAGTTTGGGACTCTTCATCAGTACGCACCCATCGGGGTTCGAACCCAGGACCTTCTGGTTACAAGGCCAGCGAGCTCGTAGACCATTGAGCCACTGAGACCCGATTCAATGGTCCTTGAATTCTAACTTCTGTCAATTCACGACATGGCGCAACCATTTAGCAAGGTCTTCTTCGATGAGTTACTGCCTCATCTTCAACCTGCTGTACCCTACTGGTCATGGCTTCCCTCTAGAACCCCAGGTTAACTGCCTGTATATGGCGAGACACTAGTGAGCATCAGATTAGTTTTCAAGTATTGGTTCGGGTCCCAGTGGCTCAATGGTCTGCGAGCTCGCTGGCCTTGTAACCAGAAGGTCCTGGGTTCGAATCCCGGTGGGTGCGTACCGATGAAGAATCTCAAACTGGGACGAAACAGCTGTCCAGTACTCCCAGGTTTTCCAGTGGTTCTCTAACTGACGTCAGCTCATGATGAAATCCTCCATGCAATCAAACAAAATCCCTACAAAAACCAATACTTGAAAACAATGTTATTTGCCTGGTTTCACTAACTTGCTGACTGATTGTTCCAAGGTCATCGGTGCGGTCGCACTCCGTTGGTACTTACTGGTGCTTAAAGTTTAACTTGGCCTAAATTTCTTCTTTATCAACTATATAAAATCAGTGTAGTCAGACAAGGAGAAGAGATTGTAAACAAAACACAGAGTTTGAATAATTAAAAAGAAAAAACTGGAACAATAACATTCCTCTCTAGATTAACTCAATTTTTATGTCCAATAGTGTCTTGTTTTCAAATATGAACATCACTTTTTTATCACGATTATGTGATTAGAACAAAATAATCTAACAGATTCAGACTATCGAGTATGTAACGGGGAGTTCATAACTATTTCTACTAATATAAAATAAATAACTAATGAAAGTTTTTTTGTCAGAAAAAAATAATAATCAGTTCACAGTCAGCATATACCTACTGTCATTAAGTATGAATATTGGAAAGACACAAGATTCAAAATGTCATTTTGAATTAGAATTTATAGCCTAGATTCGCTTTTCTTTCTTCTAGCTTATTTTTCTCTCATAAAAATAGCTAGAGAATTCTGAAATTGATCCAGGGAGATTTTTCGTATCTTTCCTTTCCTCTTCTTACTCTCACTCACTCTTTCTCTATCACACAGTTACATATGCATGATATATCGATTAGTAGTCATTATTAACTGGGATCGAAAAAAAACAAAACAAAGTAAGTACACATTAATTCAGATGAATATTGTTTCTGAAATGTTTTATTTTTGTTTTAATACCTGACTAAATCTTTCATATACCTCCTGCAAATTAACATTTATCCACAAGGTCACTCGATGTTTGAATGATATAGTACAGGAGTATTGATTTACAATGTGAAGCATTTGACAGGAAATAGAGCGAGAATATCAGTTATAGCAAAACTAACTTGCCATGCTTTCATCTCAGTATATTTGTATACGTAGGAGGGAGGCAGTCCCTTACAGCTTGAGTTTCCTCAGGTAATTAGTCTTATGTGCTAGAGGAATGCTGCAGTTATATCACATATTACTTCTGGTTGTTTTCAAAGTAGTAGTTTTGTTAGCTTTTTACGTGGCTGGAATATTTTGTGTGATCTGCTATACTACGAGCTCAAACACCACGCGATAGCTTTTATCCTCACCCTTCCCGGCCGATAGCTGGTACCTTGACGTGGTGGTCGGGCTTGCATATCGCAATGACCCAACGAGCTATACTGGCTGGAACGTATGTTCCTGTAGGTCCTACCATGCCATGTCTACTGTCTATATTATGCATTTCTTCTACTTTCTTCTCTTGTTTTGTGTGCTACATGGAGTGTGGCGACTTGAACTGCCGCACATATGTGCAAAGTTCTATGTCGAAAACCGACCGACCGACCGATCCTCACCCTTATAAAATCATAGTGATTGAACATCAAATATATATATAATTCCCTCAGGTTCCTAGTGAGGCGTAGGGCTTCCACAGCTCATCCTGTTCTCTGCGGTGATTTTCAGATGGCCCCACGATTGACCATAAGCTCCCAACTCCTCTTCGCGCGATCACCTTCATGTCATCCCCAACTCGCCGTATTCCATTCGGGTCCCATTTGAAGGCCTGCGTGGCGCGTGATGTCACTTAACGGTTCCCGCAGAGTGTGTCCAATCCATCTTCATTTTACTCTGCATACTCGTTGGGCAATAGGTTCTTGACTGGTTCGTTCCTACAATCGCTTGTTGCCAACCCTTTCTGGTCGGTTATCTGATCATCAGCATATGGCGAAGACGTTTGTTGGTAAAGGTCAGTAACAGACTGTAGGAAATGCTTTGAGTGATGAACCGTCTCTGAAGGATATGGAAGTTCTTATTTAGCATTAGTGTTAAAAATCTGAACCTTGATGTTTCTGTTGAGTGTGACACATTTCCAAATTGATTTGAGATTATGGGAGACCTGTCTTGTCTTTCTTATCCTGCCTCTGCTATCTTCATTCGTTCCATGTGTGGTCGAAAAGATGCCACTGAAATAAGTAGAAGAAGTGACTTCTTTCAAATTTGATACTGATTGGTGCTTGTTATTGTTGTTGACTAGGCGTCTTCCCATCTCTGTCCTGTCTATGGTCATTTGAAGTCCAGTCTTCGCTTCTTCTTCTTCTTCTGCCATCCCGTTGGTTTTCACGTTTAACATAGATCGTCCGCGAAATCTGAATCTCTCAGTGCCTTATATATATATATATATATATATATATATATACCACCAAATAAAATATAGACTTATGTTATCTTGCTTTGAATAAGTCACTTACTGCATAAATAAGTACGGCTAGAAGCAGTCAGTTAGTATTTCATAATACAGCTACTAAATTGAAACTACCTATCCCAGTACCCAGACATTAAAAATACTTAATTCAATTCATTAATATTTAGCCAGAATAAACAATACTCTTTTGCATCCTAAAATTACAAAAGTTGAAATAGTGAATAGCTAAATCTCAGACGGAACAAGTGAAAACGTCAGTATAGCCAGACATTTTTCATTACCAATCTCCCAACTAGATCATCTCCCAATGAAAACACTGAAAGTCTAAAGTAGTTAATTGACATGTGAATTGTAGGCTCCATTTTAATGTTTCGAGTGTCTAAGCTACAAATTTTAGATGTTATTTTAAAGTACTTGAGTGAGCTATAATGTCTTAAAAAGTGTTAAAAATTATACAAACAGTATGGCTACTAATCTTTATAAAATAATGTTGCAGTACGCTATAACTAGTCGAAATAACTTGGTAACTGCATCAATGGTTATCAAATAACACATATGACGTACACGATATGTGCAACTGTAGCACATCCTAGATTAAAGCGACCAGTGATCTTATGTAATCATACAGAAAACAGTGAAAAGAGTCATTCCAGGATGCCAATGAATGTTTGACCAAGCTTAACTCATTTTCCATGGACATAAAATAAAACGGCTCTCTCTTTGAAAGCGCTTATGAAAAAAAAACAATTAAATCTGTTTAGAAGTTTTAGCGGGAAAACTAATGTGCTTTGCACGGTAATCAAACGCCCTTTTTTAGCCTGAGTAGAAAATATGTTATACGACGGTTTTTCATTTGAATCACCTGACTCTAAATATTTCTCACAATAGAAAAAATATAAATTTCCCATTTAGACAATAAACAAAAACAAACTAGGTTAGAAGTATGCTTAAAGTATGATTGAACTTCAAACAAATGTACTTTACCCATTTCTTTTGCTAAAATGTAAACCAATAAATGCTCTAATAGATGCTTTTAAAGCAGAATTTCGAAAGCGATTTAACAATCACTTAAGGTGAATATTTTTCGAACCTAATATTACTGAAAGAAGAAACACCTAGGAGTAAAGAATGAATTAATTGTTTGAAAATTCTCGCTATTCATTCAGTTGCTTTTATGCCGATGATACACTGAATACGCTGGGTAGGGAAATAGATATGCTGATTCTTCTTCTGTTCTATTTTAGGCAATATGACGGTTGTACCTTACAGTTTATTGGTTGGTAGATTCTTTCTCCAGCTAGTAAACTGACATAGACTAATATGTGGTTCAGTTTAATAGGAATGAACTTTATACGGGAATATCTTAAAATATCTTCCGAGTGATTCACTCAATAGCTTGTTTATTCAATAGTAATTAGGCGTTTGTTTAGCTGGATTTAACAGACAATCAATAGGTCGCCTAAGCTTTGCCGACATTAAGTATTCTAAGCAATCTATTTCTTTCTACCCTTAAATGAAACCTCGCCTGGTTTACTGATTCACTGCTTTACCAGCCGGTCTTAAGCCCGGAAAAACAGGGAAGGTTAAGCGTGGGGCTAGTGACCCGACCCTGAAAAATCAATCCAATTGCTATGAAAACTTCAAGGCACAAGTAAAATATAATAGATTGAAAATCCCCATTGATTCATATGAAAAAGAGAAGACATTCAGCGAAGAGACTCTTTTCGGCGAATTCATTCACATAGCTGTACAATCGCATTTATATATAAATATTTGTGTGTGTGTGTACATGAAGTTTGTCAAGTTTAGATAATTGATTAGTTAATACAAGAATGATGTAGTATAGAGACAAAGTTAATCAGACAGCAACTAAAGTAAGACTGTGTTAAAACTAGAGCTAGAGCGAAACGTCTACTCAAGAGCTCATGCAGTCGAAGACTTAGATCAAGAACTACGCCATTCCTTCGAAGAATATGTACAACAAGTCACTCAGAAAGAATGTAACAAGACTAAAGCAGATCTTCTCAAAAGCCTAAAGCCTACAATTAATACCGAATCTCCGTTCCCAAGCAATCCAGAAAAGTACGTATTCAATCTTTCAGACATCACACTGTCTACTACTCAACTAGAGGCACTATCTCTAGGTCCAAAATTCTGCGTAGAACCACCAAGTATTGACAAGCTACAATGCCAGGTTCAGTTCGAAAATCTAATAAACCAAACTTACGATCTCACACCTACATCAGACGAAAACCTACAACAATTCAAAGCATCAATCCTCGACTGTTGTCACAAGCTTATAAACACCAAACACAACGGAAGGTCCATCTTGACGAAGAGGCACCATAAGGAGCTGAAAGAACTCATTAAAAATGAAGATATTATGGTATTTCGTCCTGATAAAGGCGGAGGAATCGTAATCATGAATCGCAAGGACTATATTAGTAAAATGCTGACTATACTATCCGATGAATGCAAATTCACAAAACCGATCAACGAGAAAAACATGACTTAACAGACCGAACAAAAGCTAACGGACACCATTCGTAAGTTGAAGACTGAATCCTTCATCAGCGACGAAATGTTCGAATCCCTTAGACCGTCTGGCTCAAATATACCACGACTTTACGGACTCCCGAAAGTACACAAGAAGGGTATCCCTCTTCGACCGATCCTCGACATGACCAATTCACCCTATCACCGCACAGCTCAATGGTTAGCAGATCTACTTGAACCAATCAGAAAACAAGTTTCCTGCCACACAGTTCGAGATTCATTCGACTTTATCGACTCAATCGAAAATATCAACGTATCCAACAAGACAATGATTTCATTAGATGTCACATCACTATTCACAAACGTTCCACTGACTGAAACAATATGCTACATATGCGAACTTATTCACTCAATGGGAATAAACATCGGTATACCCACCGAGCATCTTAAAGAACTCCTACTGAGGTGTACCCTGAATGTTCAGTTCTCTTTCAACAACGAAATATATCGCCAAAAGGATGGTATAGCTATGGGCTCACCACTAGGCCCTTTGCTTGCAGATTTCTTCATGGCAAAACTCGAAAACACATGCCTGAAGAAAACGATCAATACCTTCGAAATCTATAAAAGATACATCGACGACACCTTCATTATCGTCAACAACGAAGAAAATCTAGACGACATCTTAAAGTCGTTAAACAACTGCCACCCTGCAATTCAGTTCACGATGGAGAAAGAGTCCAGCTCCACAATATCTTTTCTTGACGTCCAACTAACCAGAAGAGAACAGAATAGAACACTGAGAAGATCTATCCACAGAAAATCGACGTGGAACGGACAGCTTACTAACTTTCACAGTTGGGTACCACTACACCCCAAACGAAACCTGATCCGTTCACTCAGCTACAGAGTTCGCAGAATTTGCACCCCGGACACCATAGAAGATGAACTGGACAACCTCAAGAGAATCCTCGTCGAGAATTGCTATCCAGAACGATTTATTGCAAAATCTATGAATCCTAGACCAGAAAAGCCGCCCATACTTAGCGTCAAGAAAAAACTACTCTACATGAACCTCCAATTCAATGGAGATCTATCCGCGGAAACACTAAAAAATCGACTGTCGCGCTCACTTAAGAAGACCTTCTTCGCAGCTGAACTACGACTAACCTTCTCCACAAAACCTATGACTCATGTGAACGTGAAGGATAAGCTACCGCTGCTGGCCTCATCAATGCGCATTTATCAATTCACCTGCTCGTGTGGAGCCAGGTATGTCGGCCGTACCCAGCGCTCGCTTTCCAAACGTATCACCGAGCACTTACCAGCATGGTTTTACAAAGGAGAAAATCGATACCCCCGCAGTTCCATCTTAGAACATCTGATAGAATCCGGACACCAAGCTACACCGCAAACAAACTTCAAAGTCGTCTACAGAGTAAGAAGTAGTCTCCCTAAAGGTGTACGAATCAGACTTCTTCAAACTGCAGAAGCAATGGCGATTCACTTGCTAAGTCCTGAACTCTGCATACAGAAGAAGTTCGTTCAATCACTACACTTGCAATGGACGTAATCTATCCTATTAGCCGACATGTAAATTCTACCTAATCTTTTCTTCTGTCTCTTCATTAGTATTATTATTTTGTCTTCTCAATTGTAACATTTTACATTTTCAATTTTCTTGTTCTCTACCCCCACCCGATTCAATCTCTACACCCCACTACCACTGTTACTGACTTGAACAACGCTCAGTTTCTAGTCATTCATGTTACGTCATCCAACTTATTCACTCAATTTCACTTCTACTTAATCTCTACCTGTAATTACCTCTGTTGCTATCCTGACCTAAGTTGTAACATTTTAGCCAATCATATTACGTCATCTAGTTTTTTAACACAGTCTTACTTTAGTTGCTGTCTGATTAACTTTGTCTCTATACTACATCATTCTTGTATTAACTAATCAATTATCTAAACTTGACAAACTTCATGTACACACACACACACAAATATTTATATATAAATGCGATTGTACAGCTATGTGAATGAATTTGCCGAAAAGAGTCTCTTCGCTGAATGTCTTCTCTTTTTCATATAAAATATAATAAACAAGCTTATTTTTCTTTGGAATCGGAGAGGCGAAATGCCGTGGGCTGATAAAAGCCTTCGAGAAGCCAGTCAACCGATGTGCTTTCTTTGTATGAAAGCAAAAATAAGCTTGAGGACATGGAATGTTTACATTGTGTTCCAAACTGGGAAGGCTGCTCAGACTGCCAATGTGATAAGAAATCACAGAAGTGCTAAGAATTTGTGAGAGCGAATGTAATGGATATGAAGGCCCCAAACTGTTAACTGTAGAGTGAATAATATACTTCAGTCACCCAGACGACAACCTTAAGCAAACTGAAGGAGTGGTTATTATGATTTCACCAACAGCATCTATGCTGCTGAAGCTCTATGTTCCGTTTGGGAACCAAGGGAATAATAGTAATAATATAAACTATACGGACTTCTCTCTGTAAGCTGTAACTAAGTATTTACTGCCTTTTTTCCTTATCATTAGTATTTACGGTATGCAGATGAATTTTTTATCATGTCTTGAGTAACGAAAGCAGTCGTTTACTTCAATAAGAACATATTTAGGTTATTTCAAGAAGTTCATTTGACGAGTTCATACTTCTTCATCCATTCATTATTCACATGAGATTGACCAATAACTTTATGACAGTAATATACCTTAGCAAAATTTAGGAAGTACATCTCGTCAAAACAAAGCCAAATCAATGAAGTAATAAAAACTTGAATTATTATGGCACATTTCTTGAATATGTTAGTTTCGGTAATTGAATTGTTCACATTTTCCGTTTCATAGAGCATGAGCTGTCGTCATGTGTTGCTTGGTTAATACAACAGTTCCTAATCAACAGTTGCACTAGGTTTAATAACTATCCATGTGAGCAATATAGATTATTTATAGTAGATTGTTTGTTTTGTAAGATGTCAAGGTTAGAAATCTTACGCTTCTAGGTTGTTTCTGAAGATATGAATCAATCTTCACCAGCTCATTACCAATTAGGTTCGTCGTCAATGTTAAATATTTTAAACTAAAAGACAAACAAAGTTAAACTACCGTTACACAAATCTTAAGTTAAGTCAAAATTTTTTACGGCATAAAAACACTGAAAGAAGTTTTGATCATCACAATAGTAGAAGACCCTTGGGTGATGGAAATTCCATGAGTAGATTGTGAGTTCCTATTACAGTGTTTAGCGGACATTCAATTTCTCAAGGAAAATAAATGTAAGACATTTGGCGACGAATATCATAGTTATGCAGAGAAAACATAATTTTGTTAATTATAAGTTCTCCTGCGTCGGTGGCATAGCGGTTAGGATGCTCGCCGACCATGCACATGGTCCGGGGTTCGATCCCCAGCCGACGCACTCCTTTACCTCGCTAAGCCAGAAATAATGTTGGTGAAGAGGAAAGGTTGGGCATGAGGCTAGCAACCCCATACTGTAAAATAAACACTGCTACAGAAACTTTGAGCCTCTAGCTTGAAGCCCTATGTTCCACTGGGGAACGTGAAGGAAAAAGAAGTTCAAATAATTAATTAATTTTGAAAGGCTTACAGTAACTTTGAATCTCAAAAGCTCTAATATTCCAATAAGTACTTTTCAAGTGAGATTGAACACGACATCTTTTCAAGAAACCACAATCCCTGAGAAAAATTCGAATTTTCCTAAACATATATACTGAGTGGTTTAAATTAACAGCGCTTCTTTACAGTAAAAATTTATATCACTTCAACAAATCAATTTGCATAAGACATTCGCTAAATCATTTATTAGTGGGATGGAAACATTTTTCGCTTAAACACCATAAGTCTCTTTTATAAACTTTGTACAGTTTGTAATTTTGAGTACAAAAAGTGATAGTTCTGAAAAGATGAACACTGAGATACACATGCCGAATGAAAACCAAACACAGCTTAGTTTTTTTTGCAGCATTTTGATACCCGATGAATTTTAACCTCTAAATTTCAACCGCCTACTATACATTTTGTATCTTCATAGTTATTTTTAGCAGTATTCTACCAAAGCTGGATTGGGTCTTTTGATATCAAATTGACAAGAATAGACACTGAATCCTCATACTTCACTATGTACATAAGAATTCATAGAATGTTCATCATCATAACAATAAATCTTAAAACGTGTAATATGTAAGCCAACAGAGTGCAACTAATCTGCAAGAGGTAGTACAAAAATACACCATCGTGTAGACTAAGACGAACACATGTTTCTAGTTTTCACATTTACAGTTTTATTTAATAACCTGTCAATCGCTTTTTGTCATCCTGAAGGACAGATCCGGCATAAATTAAGGGCGTAGACTACTATGACTTTCCATTGTAGCAGTCTGATCTACTCCATGCAGTATTATTGTTTGATGGCAACTTCTTACGACTTTGATATTCTCGTAACAGTGAAAACCCGCTTTTATCACCACAGACGAAAGTGAAATCAAAAATATAGTAGCTACTTTTGAAGTTAATTGACTAGTGAGTAGTGAACACTTTCTTTTTAGTTCACAAAAGTGTAATCATGATATCAAAGGTAAAAAGTCTTTAAAAAATAAGTGATCACTTCTATAAGTTGACAAACTTTTCTGAGGGATCCAACAGTTTTTGAGCTGAAATTTCGACAAAACTCAAGCCTTCTATACATATGACTCCTTACCACTCACTTAGAGAAATACACCAGATGAACTTCAGGTTCACTGGAGAGGTTCCGAGTTAGCATATAACTTTAGGTGAGAGAATAACACACATGTACTGAGTGTTTTGTGGTTGAGGTAAGCTATTCGAAAGTCAAGAAGTCTTCTCAAATGTACCACCATCTCAATGCCATCAAGGTCCTGAAAATAATGCGACTCAACAGAAAAACTCTGAAGTTTGGATTAATAAATGAGGACATTGTAAATTACCTTCTTGGCTTTCTTAGTCTAGTAATTGCAGGCAGATTCTGATGAAATTAACATGTACCAACTTCCTCTAGCGTCTCTTTTTCATACAATTTGACCTAATATTTGTTATCATCGTCTAATGTTTCATTAATTTATAGCATGTTATCCATATCCTTCGTATGTTCAAAAATTACTGCAGATTTATATAACTCAGCTTAAAAATCTTTCTGATTGTACAAGCTTTCATTTTGTTTGACAGCAACTTACTAAAATTATATGGAACATCACCAAACCAGCGTGTGCGCTACTGCCTTAAACAAACTAGTGTCAGTGATGTTTTCAGACTATTGCTCAATCAATTTTCTTTCACGCAGATTATTAGAGCTAGAACAACTAATAATAGTGCAGTCAAAGTGAGAGACACTAGCCCTCTGTCAAAATAAGTAAAAAAGTAATTCCAAAATATCGGGAGAAGTTGAAGAAAATATTTTGATTTATTATTTGACACCAAATATACAGAATCGCAAAAATAATTCTCAGTAGTTCCTCGTTAGAAAGATAAGCTCCACAGAGTTGCATGTGTCATTAAATTCAGACACTTATACACTCAGACGAAAAACAAACTAGTCCAGTTTACTTAAAATTACAGTCTGTATCTACGAGAGTAAGACTACGTCCCTGCCAGGATGATGACTGATATTTGTGTTGTTAAACTGAAAGTTCAGTGGTTTGTTAGCAGAAGCTGATTAAGAATCGATAATAATAGCAAGTTTTACGAAACTTAGTAAGTAAATTTAGTGTGTTTAAACAATCTAAAACCAATGTCCACCGCATAAAACAACCATATATCATGAAGCAGATGCATTACTTCTTCTATAGCAGTTGATTTTCAATGCACATAAGGCCTGATTCAACTCTTATTGTCATATTATTATGAATATTTTTGTTGTCGAGACTTCGAACTATTTATCCTTAGAATTTCACTTTACTACTGCATTCATACTGTGTTGTGCTCCATTCATCATAACCCTTGGACACGGATTTTAAGGTATTTTTTTCATTCATATGGCCCTACATCCGAGATTATTCCCCTCTGCAGGAATTTAAGCAATAATTATCACCAAATGTCTGCTGATCTACCGTGCATCAAGCCTTATCCAGAATAATACCATTACGATCATGCTGCTACCAACGATATTGTCAAAGAAAAATTTTCATGAATTTACAATCATAAAAATCTAGGAAACAAGATACTGAAAGCAACTCTCGTCTAAAACATTTTTTCGTTTCTAACGCAATACTTTGATTAAGAAAGTGGATTTTTGTCTTCAGCTAATCGACAAGTAGGGTTTTAAGCGTCATATATTTGCTCATGTAGAGTCATATTTGGCTGTCTTTGCCGCTTCAACTTCTATAAAACTTATATAGATTTAAAACGCTCGAGACTGCTCCCATAAACAGCAGAAGTGAATTATTATTTCAGTATCAATACTTCATTAATTCTATATTACTTTCCATAATTACTTGTCTCAATTTGCCTATTAAGTATGAAACCATTGCGCCATTTCGGTTTGTTATATTTTGAAGTTTTTTTAATTCACCCTATGGCCCTAGGATGTAATCTTTCTAAATTTAACAAAGATATTCAGTGGAAATCGTCAAACATTTCATTAGTATAGAAAATCAGGAAACACACGAAAAACTAGTCAGATTCCAAGTGATTCAAAGCACTTGAAAGATTAAAAGAATGGAGAGCACGATGCCTAGGATTCCAGCGTGAAATAAAATCTATTATATATATATATACATATATATATATATAGATCAGCTGGTAAAATTTACTACGAATATTCCATCAGTTTATTAAAGTCTCGCTTCAAAGTTACTAATTTTGACAAAAATAAATGCAGCACTGATATTAAAATTTTCAGTCTTTACAAACCTCGTATCGTTTCGGATAATACTTAACGTTTTGTGTAACAATTTAACATGGAATGACATGAAAAGCACCCCTATATGAAGGTCGGAATACTTACCATCATTAACAGTCTCCTCTGCGATGCTTTGATCTTGCGATTTGCCGCCGAAAGGGTTGGTATTTGCAAGTGTAGAGGATACTGTTTTTAATTTGGATGTTAAGTTAGATAAACGCATCGTTGACTTTGTCCCATCATACAGAGACTTCGATCTAGAGAAATGTGAACAAAGTATAAATGCCACACCTGCAAAGAAATGCCTGAGCGCTGCTTAAATTGGTGTTCTCTCGAAAGCTCATTCTTACATTTTCTATAACTTCAAAACGTACACTCAAACCAACAACAGTGATGACCTTGAAAGTGAAAATTATAAACAAAGTTTGCAATGTCTTAAATATCAAATAAAAACCTCTTTAAATCCGTTGGTCTATAAGTTTTTGACATATTTTGTATTTCCTTATAGCATGAAGCCATTCTTTCTCCAGTGAAGCCAAATTCTGAATTTTCATTATTAATAATGGCATGATCGTTTCATTTTTTTCAGATACTTTCAAATATCCTAGCTGATTTATTGCTATCAGATAACGTTCAGTGCGCATCAATAGGACGCGTCCTTGTTGGATGTACTAGTCAAATGTCTAATTTGAAAGATGGAATCAGTGGACCAATAATTTTGCGCACTTATTTATCTTTCCTCATTTTCCAGATCATAAGTATCAGAAGTAAGGATCTTATGGCGAATGCACTGGTAAAACTGCGAAGTTGTAGTAGCAGTGGGTGGCCCTAGTTTCGTCTGTCAAGGCTAATGTGATCCATTTTATTTTTAATTATTTATTTTATTTTGATTGCAGCTTGATGGGACACAGTATTTTCAGTACAAGTATGGAATTTTCAGCATGGATATCGGTAGCCCAAATTTTGCTGGCCGACCATAGATATCGGATGTGCGTCGGCAGGGGATCGAACCCCGGACCATGTGCATGGTCGGCGACAGTCCTAACCACTGTGCCACCGACGCACATTTGTTATAAATTTGTCTGTCTTGGTTTGCTTCTTGCTGGGTATCGTTTGTGGCTACAAGAGTTAGGCGGGAAAGCAGACTGCTCTGTCAACAAAGGATTGCAAGAATTGTGGTTGAAGTTTTTCTTCCATGCACAATGCGAAAAAAGATAATTCCGAAAAACCCTTATTTCGTAACCAAATGCAAACACTACATGTAAAGTTATAAAATGGCCCTGAATACGCGTCATGGTGCAAAAAATAAAATTCGAACCTATAATGCAAAATTTTTCCACAAACAAAGCACATCGATGGGATGACGAGTGTCCATGGGAAACCTTCTTATCAGTATCTAACGCTTTCTGTCGTCACTCCAGATTTGCTGCCTTCTTTGCGAAGACGAATTCCACGAGATCTGGTGAAGAACTAGACATACAACAAGGTGTTATTCAGTGTAACAGCCCCCCCCCCCCGTTGCATGAAGAATATGTGATATGAAACGTTAAATTTAGTCTCATTTACTCCTCGGCAAACATCTATCGAACGTTGAGTTCGAAGAGTATGTGCGTGCCCTATGGTCA
Source organism: Trichobilharzia szidati (assembly GCA_944472155.2). Classification (NCBI taxonomy): domain Eukaryota; kingdom Metazoa; phylum Platyhelminthes; class Trematoda; order Strigeidida; family Schistosomatidae; genus Trichobilharzia; species Trichobilharzia szidati. The sequence continues at coordinate 92,490,283 of OX235271.1, read as the reverse complement.
GTGATCATGATGAATTTCGAAAGTGACATGTAACCTGGCTGGGATAGTATCTCAACCACCTCAAGAAAAATGACCCCCGCTGATTGCTGACCAGTTGATGTGAAGCTTCCCAGAATATAGAGCCAGATTTACTGTTCGAGTTTACCGGAGGTGACGTTAGGTCCTGTTATTTAAGTAAGTAGTCATTCTCGACTGCTTTTTAACCTCATCGAAAGCACTTCTAGCAGATCCATCAAGGAAGTTATACCAGTCTGAGGCAGTCTTGACATTCAGGTGTTCGTATTCACTGGTGGGTCGTTAGTTATTGCTTTTCTTCCTTGTTACAGTATGGAACGGGGACCCCCGTGGGCTACTCCACAGTCTAATAATTGTGAGGTTTAGCATAAACTTACCTTGTCAGCAGCTAGCTGCCTAGCTTTGAAGGTCATGAGTTTTCCTTTCATTGGGATTTGATGCAAGACCTGGCTGGATGTTCGTGGGACAACTGTGCTCCGAATACTTGTCGACTATCTGTTGAAAAGTTGGATGGACTACCGTTTTCAACCTAATAAAACCCAGGCTTATACCTAGGCAGATGGTTCCTTTAATAGATAATTAGATGGTACCGTGAATCAGTCTTCGTCGGCGGGCATCTACGGTTAGTTTGTTCCAGGTGCAGTAGGTGTCTTGACGCTAGCCAGGGATGAATATCACTGAATGGATTTGCGTATACCTACCTTCAGATAAATGTACCTTACTTCGAAGATTGCCATAGCCCTTCTGTTTGCATCATGCAACTTAAAGATAGGTTGTTCCCGGTTATCTTCTTCTGCACTATAGCCAACTCTGCTTGCCACCACCTGTTATGGTTACCAGCACTGTGTGCCGACCAGGTAGCTTGAGAAGTCTTCAGATTCTTACGTGAAATACAGGATGTGGCAGTAAATAATGTCCCAAAATTATTAGACCATAGCATTCTTCACTTAACACTGGTTGCTGACCTTCACTACTTAGAGTGACATGTTAAACTGAGGGTATGCGATCAAGCATCCACGTCATCTAGGACGGTGTCGGATTATGTTCACTACTTCACTCATAATCCTTGACTGTCTAAGCAATCATCATCATTCTAAGTTTCTGATCCCGAAATGTATCTCATATTTCGGACGATCTTTTTTGTTTGTGCTTAGTCTAAGCAAAGCAAGTACTTTGGGAGTTGAAGGACAAACGTTTGCATTTGTACATAACGTATCTTTCATAACCGCCTACCTCTCCTAAAAGTACGTTTCACAACCATCTGCAGACCTACCTTACACATTATGGCACCAGCGAGAGTGAGGGTCTTGGTTTCATGTGTTATACTTTCCAAACTACTGCGTGAATCACTCGACTGAGGAAGTATACTTTTTCACGTTTAAATGTACAAAAATACTTGGTAAGCTTCTGATGATGAGCGTTTACCCGAAGATAGTTAACCATTACGTGACATCCTTAGTTGTCGAAATAAAATCGGTGTTTGACTGGTAAGTTACCATTGTCATATGTTGTAACAGACATATATAAAACAAGTTGTAGTGCATACTGTAAAATTGATGGTGCTAGTGAACTGGGTTCAATCACGAACAAATACTGGGAACAAACTTTAATTATGCTGTTCGTTTTTGTGAAATAGAAGTCAGAAAATCAATTCGTTGGAAAATGAAGTAAAATGTACCTTGGAATTAATTTTGTTCTGACGTTTCACTAATTCTGAGGAAGTATGGTATAATATCCCATCATTTGTAGAAACAGTATTAGAAGCTGAACAATATCCGAAGCTAAGGGTTATTAATCGCGGGTAACTAAAGCCCCCTCATCCAAGAAGAATGATTCCAGTGGGCTTGAAACATGATGAGAAGCAAAAGCTGTTCAGACGCAAACTGACTAGAATATTGGTGGGTAACAAAAACGAAAGATATCAACAGTAGGCAGCACCCAAAATATATTAGGACCCGTTAGGGGGGAAGGGTAGTTAAAAATGACAAGCGCACTGTCACTTTAATTACCTTCTAGGATAAACAACTATAACGTTGGCGGAAACACCATGAGGAGTAATTTATCTGGTCTATAGACAAGGTAAGACTTATTCACTATCGAACACCTGCCTGTATGGGATGTAGACATCGGCCTCCCAAATGTAACTGATTTCGCGAAAGCTGTCTCCGATTTGTAACGAGGCAAAACAGCATGAGTTTCGAGAAAGTTCATCGCATTCTACATGAACACCTGCAGCAGGGTAAGAGCTTGTGACAGTCGTCATCCGCATTAATCACAACCAAAGGTGGTCGTCAGAAATGTCCAAACCCCCATTTTTGTCTAATTTCACCTCAGATAGGCTAATGAATGTGACACCAATCAAATTCAGCGATATAGGAGATGATATTTTACCAGAAAAAAGTCTCTTCAACTTTAAGTACGCAGATGGTATAATCCTCCTAGATGAAGTCGCTATCAAAATACAGTTTTCTAAACACTTTAAGAAGAAATCTCGGTATGTTTGACATGCAGTTGTCCTCTGTTAAGTGCGAGAATATGCTGCATGACTGATATGCACCAACTCCTAGTTTAAATACAGAGAGTGAAGTGACTGAGTATTTTGACCACTTCAAATATTTGGAAGGTTACATCAACCCGAGTAATCTCAATAAGACGATATCTCCTAGCAATGTTCTATTTGCATGCTCAAAAATGAGCCTAATGTATTCAGTATGCACTGCGAACAAAGTGAATAATTCATTACCTATTATTTGCAAGTGTACCTCTTAATTCTCAGACAACGACCAATATTTGACGATAATTAAGTCGGGTTTCTATGCTGTATATCTCAGAAATCAATAACATTCTAAGTTATAACATAACCATATACATCTTAGAAACTTGATATTTGTCTACTGAAGAAGCTGATTAACTGCTTATTGGTAAATTTATTTTCAAATATATTGTAGAGAACAACAGAAATATGAGATACAGACGCATAAAAAGCAGTGTAGGATATAGATTTGTACAAATGCATTGGACAGAAAACACATCACAAACGGAGTAATTAATTAATAACTTTAAAAAAATAGTAAAAATCATGTTTAGAATTTTCACGAAGTTTTTTTATTAAAAATGACAAGAGAAAAGATAGTATAAGGTCAAATAAATAAATAAATAGTGAAGAATACTTTCACAGCCGTAGAGCAAGGAAAACAACATCAATTTATTGAAAAGGGTTATTTAGTTAACCTATAGAGTGTCTTGAAGATATCGTTTTGATTAATGACATAAAAAAAGATTACAAATCTCTTTTAATATTTACGTCTTCTGGATTACCAGGTGACAGAATAACAGAAGTATTAGCTGACAAGGGATTCAATACAACAGATTTAAAGGCATCTGAAAATTTCCACATAAAATTCGATGATGACGATGCACGAAATGTTGAATTGAATTCACCTGAAAAAATTACAACAACAAAAAACAACAAAATGAACAGTAAAGTCACGTTTTATATTGAGTTTAATATGTTAAACTAGTTCTATATAAATATGGATGGAATGCGGATGATTAAGAAAAATACACTATAACCACCACGATAAATTATTTGACACTATATCACACATGCTACTTCATCTTAAGAATTCAACTTGAGTAGATGGGTCAATATGTTGTTTATAGCTTCAGCATCGAGTAAAAGGAACTAAATTATTAGATTATAGGCTGACCTGTGAATACATTAATTAATACTTTTGACAAAAACATAAAACCAGTTCACACAGTCCATTACTAGATGTATTTCATTTACGTCTAACATTGTGCTTTCTCGGAGAAGGTCAAATACTCAGCAGATTGAGAGACTAAATAAAGAACTGTGATTTGCGTTTAAATAAGCTATACCATACATTTTTATATCATTACCAAATATTGAAATAAAGTGGGATAGAATAAACACTTCCTGTTATACAGAGCTGAATAAACTAGTGTGCAGAATTTCTGGAAGCAAAGGATTTTGATGCATAAAGTAATGAGTTAGGTCTTATGTAACTGCGCATTCGTAGCCCTTATCAGATAAGTCCTGTGCATTGCCTTCATGAGGCGGAGGTCTTACTCACAAAAGTGAAGGCAAGAACGCAAACATCTGGCGCTTACAATCGGACTGATAGATATGCAGGTCTATCGACGGGAGGTTAAAAAAAAGGCTGATTACAAACCAATAGTGCATATGGGATCCACAATCTGAACGGATTATTTGGTATATGAACCTATTTTGGTCACCTGCGACCCTAGGAATGTAGCTGCTGACGCAGCTTCACTGGCTTGTGGATCAAAATTCAAATCATAGGCTCAGGGTGGCCCATTAAAGTAACCATCTGATTAGGTCTGGGCGTCCAATTAGTATCCCAGCCCTCGTACAAACTATAAGATATGTGTGGTGTCCATAATGTACCAAGTTTGTGGTCTAATAATATTAATCACTTAGTAGATCAAGGTTAGGATCGAACAACTGGACAGTAAGATAATTCACCCCATTCATATGTATTTTTCTTGCGTTTTACGGGAGATACTCATACTACGATGTCCATCACATTTTTAACAAGCCTCTGAGGTTTGTCATAATAATGATAGCAATAATATTAATGATAATTACACCAATCCTCTTGTAATCAGGTCACCTGATAAAATTATTCTACAGCAATCGGGCAATATGTGTCTTCACATGTTAATGAGTGTGCGTCGGTGGCATAGTGGTTAGGACACTCGCCGACCATGCACATGGTCCGGGGTTCGATCCCCGGCCGACGCACTCCTTTACCTCACTGAGCCAGAAATAATGCTGGTGAAGAGGAAAGGTTGGGTATGAGGCTAGCAATCCCATCCTGTAAAATTAAACACTGCTACAGAAACTTCAAGCCAGTAGCTTGAAGCTCTATGTTCCACTGGGGAACGTGAAGAAAAAAACAAACAAAAAAACATGTTAATGAAATCAATAAGATAAACAAATAATGTCTAAGAATAACATGACTGAGTTTTCAGAGTAAAACTATGCACAGAAATGCAGCGGCTCAAGTTGACACACTCTACATAGCATACAAAGGTAGAGAAGAATTTAAAAGAACTATAATGAGTGGAAATATATTTGGGAGACAGTAGTTAAGTGGAGAAAAGTAAAGATTTAATGGTCCTGGAAGCTCACAAAGAGTGAACGCATCTGAGTCACTGAGAACTACTTTGAATCATGTCACCAACAACCTCCAGCTATTGTTCCTCAGCATCCATTGCCAGATAGTCTAACCCTCCCCCTAAGTCACTGGTTCAAACCGAAGACTTCATGTTTTGATTTGACCGCCGCTAACTCTTTTCCAACCTAATCCTATGTCAGAAAAAATTTGTTGACGAGGAATGCGTTGGTTTGGTATGCCTAACGAGTGTCTTAGCCATCTGGATTGATGTAGCTGCATAATTTCATCGCCTGACTTACCCTCCTAACCTAACACTCTAGACAAAGCCTCAATATCACTCACCATAGCAAACCCCATAACACGGGACATATTATGCAGACAATTATGGTGAAATATAACAAGCCTCTTTAAGTCTTCCAATTTCAGCAGCTATCTCTCACGACCATAAAAATAGATGGAGTGAGCTGCTGAGCAGTAAACGCACACGTTAATCGATAACCAGAATTCCCGCCTACACCAGAGATGATGTATATTACCAAATGCCACACAAGCCTTTGTATATATATATACTACTATTTCGTCATCAATCCGTTTGTCAGGATTGATGCAAATTTCCACAAAAATGAAGTGGTCAACATGATCAATCACTTCACTCTCTATCCTAAAATCAGACTACAAAAAGTATCTTTACAATACATTTTAAACTTACTGCCAAGTTTTACGAGACCAGCGACACTTTGACTGACAATCTTGCGACCTTGATCAGCAGCCATATTTCCTAATCTAAAAGGGTGAAAAATTAAAACAATATGCTGATACACTGTTTATATTCACGCTGCATAATAGTATATATATATATATATTTGTTTTGTAATGTGTATGTAATGCCTTTATCTAATCACACGAAAATAATCAATAATGATAACAGAGATAGTGGAACTGTGGTGAGAGCGGTCTACTAGCCAAGTGGTGGACAGTAATTGAGGTCAATGTTTATGTATCAAATATTAGTCATGTTGTGGTGAGAGATGGTTGCTGGCCAAATTGGTTGACAGTAATCGAGGTCAAAGGTCAAGGTGGACAGGCGGTTACAGTTAACATATAGATGAACTGACACAGCCACAAGAGATGCAAGGTTAACTTTGTGTGAGAAACAACCAATCAACAGACTGTATTTTCTACTAACATTGACCTTCAATAATGTACATAAAAATCTATAAATACGTGTTGATTTTTCGTAATAAACGATCTGTTGCCTGGCCCTTGTCTTCTGTTGTTACATTTGGTGTCGCTGCCTACCGACAAATGGAAAGCCTATGCCCTGCAGTTTTTGATGAAGACATATGGATCTTCGGGCAGGACTTCGAGGCTTCTTCGCAGTTGAGTGGCGTTCAAGATCTGTCAGCGATGAGGCTGCTACTTGGGACGCTGCTGGGAGGTCGGGAGAAAGCAGCATATGGAAGTGTGAGGCGAAATACCTACGAATGTGCGACAGGGTCAGGCAAACAGTTTCCAAAGTGGGAAGGACCATATATGGTCACGTTGAGATGGGGTTATGCAGACACAATCGCAATGGTAAACACCGTTAAACAAGTGGACATCCGCAAGCGCCGAGATTCCAGACAGCAAGACAACAGATCAAAGCCCCAAGAACCGAGAAGACCGAGCCGACTTCAGTCCAAACTATTTGACGGGGGGACGAGTGTGGTGAGAGCGGTCTACTAGCCAAGTGGTGGACAGTAATTGAGGTCAATGTTTATGTATCAAATATTAGTCATGTTGTGGTGAGAGATGGTTGCTGGCCAAATTGGTTGACAGTAATCGAGGTCAAAGGTCAAGGTGGACAGGCGGTTACAGTTAACATATAGATGAACTGACACAGCCACAAGAGATGCAAGGTTAACTTTGTGTGAGAAACAACCAATCAACAGACTGTATTTTCTACTAACATTGACCTTCAATAATGTACATAAAAATCTATAAATACGTGTTGATTTTTCGTAATAAACGATCTGTTGCCTGGCCCTTGTCTTCTGTTGTTACAGAACAACTTAAATCATTATATTTAACTCAGTAATTATATCCAGGTAGAATGCACTATAGCTAAAATCACTACATCTGAAAAAATTATGATTTCGTCATTTCTCGAAAACGCAGAACACTTTTGACCAGTGTCACGTCCTCTACGGGTCAAAATGGATAATAGATAGTAGTGAGAGATTTGACAAATTAATGAATTCACAGACTTTCTGTGACGGTAGACTGCGTTACCTACAAAATAAACTTGGCTATACATTCATCCAAAAATTGAATATACCTGTACTATATTTCCGAAACTTTAATTATATTAACGTACGTTTTTTCAAAACCAGACTAATGCAGGATGTAATTTAATTTCTTCTGAAGTTATAAACTAAACATAAAAGGTTTATCTATCGAAATCTGTAACAACCTGGCAAATATCAGTATTAATTAATCGAGTGGAATCCCAAGATGAAACAACGGGTTGGGTATGAGTCCAAGGGTGACATGGAGGAGATCGTGAGAGGAGGAGATGAGAGACTAGGGGCAATCGTGGGCCCAGCTAAGGCGGATAGCAGAAAATATGACAAAGTGGAGATGTGTTGTTGAAGCCCTATGTTCCACGCGGAACCCAAGGGAACAATATTGATAAAAATCTATTACTGATTGGCTTTAAGATGAACTTCTCCAAAAGTCGGGTGAGGATAGCTACTCAAAGATGATAATGAATTAAAACAAAAGTGCTATTCAGATTTGCTTTATTTTTAATGGATGTCTAGTTGATCACCTGTTTGGTTCTATAACTGATGCATAAATTTACTAAAATACCAATAAAAACGTAGCGAATGTTACTTACAGCAGCTACAATACGCAATCAGTCTGCACCAAACAAAGGACTAGACGACGCATGACACTAGTTACTACCTAATGTGCAGTCAAAATATTTAGTCGATAATAGAAAAGTTGAGTTTATTTTTTTATTCCTTTATGTTCCCAGTAGGACATAGGGCTTCCAGCTCGAGGCTTGAAGTCTCAGTAGCAGTGGTGTTTATTTATACGGGATGGAGTTGCTAGCCTCATGTCCGAACTCCCCTCTTCGTTCAGTCTTATTACTGGTTTAGCGAGGTTAAGGAGTGCATCGGCGGGGATCGAATCCCGGACCATATGAGTGATTGGCGAGCATTCTACCGTTGTGGCTTCAATTAATCATGCTTTTCAGTTATCAAATATTTACACAAATTACACAAACGAACCTTTTAAAACCGTCAGTAATTTGGTTTAAATCATCAGCCTCAGTGAGTTTACGTCCAGGATGCTGAGAAACTACAGCAGCCACTGAATCCGGAGAAGTTGTACATGAATACTTTAATTGTAATGACTAAAAATGAATATAAAATGTAAGAACATATTAACAATCTTTTAATCAATAATATATCGACTTGATTACATTAACAATAACCAACTATTAATGTGTATAATAACAATAATTGTGTCCCGATCGTGAGAAATTTACTTGATCCTTAAAAATTTTGGAATAGCCAGTTTGTGATGTCTGAACAAAAACTTGACAAGTCAACAGATAGATGCTGAAACTTCTTTGAAAATACATTTATAATACCAAAAGTTGATATGCCCATAGATTTCTATGATTTAGTGGGATGTACGTTATATATGCGTTGATGGGCAATTTTTCTCTAATGCGATTTCAGTCCAGTGTGAACTTATGGAAGAAATACAATCTTTGTTGAGCTGTCATTACCCGACCACACTATCAACCAATATGATCGATGGTAGGTTCCACGGTTAACTAGAAACTTTCATTTCCTCTTCACATGATTTCTCTAATGTCAACCTCGAACGCCCAACTCGTCGTTCGGGTTCCTCTAGGCTGCCTGGCGAGTAATGTCACTCAACGGTCTCTTCAGTGTATGTTTAATACATCTCTATTTTCTAATGCATATTTGTTAGACCATAGGTGGTTGATTGGTTCGTTGTTATCTGTTCTTTCCAACCGTCTGATCTTCAGTATCAGGTGAAACCAGGTGGTGATAAAAGTTTTCAGCCAGTTGGAAATTATTTCGGTGACGATTGCGCCAAGTCTCTGAATCGTATAGAAGTACTGACTTAACATTCGTGTTTGAAATTCGGATTCTGTTCTTCCTGATAAGTGCTGTAAACTTCCACAATGATTTCAGAGTGATGAGCCCCTGTCTCGCTTTCCCGATCCTAGTTAACTTTAACATCCCCATCCGCGTGACCTGCAGTTGAAAAGATACTGCCCAAATATGTGACGGAAACAACTTCCTGTTTTTTTTCATGTACCAGACGATATAAGCCACACTTGTTTTGTAAGGACTGATGATACTATCCAGTTGCCTAGATTGAAGTAGGTCAAGCACGATCTGAATCCCACACCTACTAACTGAAAGTCGTGAGCTCAAGTACTGGTTTAAACTCTGAGTATCATATTTTGTCATAATATAATAATCACAAACTTTGGTTCATTCCGGAGAAAGACTGGAGAAAGTGAAGGATGGCAAAGTACAAAAGTTATATATATATATATGAAACAGAAGGGACGGGTAACAGTATGCACAATGTCCCTGAAATTATAGGTAGTAAAAATGAATGATGTTAAAACTGACTGGTTCATATGCATCAGATTGAATGACAGAACTGTCAACGCATAAAGTTGCACAAAAGTGTACCAGTTCAAGTAACCATACAGCACACAAAATTACTACAATTATTAAAACACGAAATTCGTACATTATGGATACCAAGATATGCACCACAAAAAATCTCAGTCTGTGTAACGGCTGGGATACCCAGATCGAAGCAGGTGATTGTCTTAGTGGGCCATCCTCCGAGTCTTCTACCTGAACTCCAATCCGCAAGGTAGTGGAGCAGCGTGAGGAGCTGCGTTCTCATGGTTTCTTGTCACAAAAACAAGTTCATACGCCATTTAATCCGTTCTGTAGCCCATGTACACCATTGGTTTTCCAGATCCCTTAGGTAGACATGCATACCCACCAGTCTGACTGTAAGTGCCAGAATGCTCGCATTCTTCCTTCCACTTATTTCAGGAACAGCCATACCGCATAGAGGTGGTACACAAAAAGGCGAAGTAATCCACAAGAACTGCAATAAACGGGAATGCAGGGGAGAAAGAACAGTTATGTGTAGAATAATGACGATTGAGTGGATCTGGGAGTTCATAAAGAGTCAACGCATCCAAGTCATTGAGAATGACTTCAAGCGACTCCACTAACAGTCTCCATCCATTGCTCCTCAGCATTTCAACATCCCTAACCATACAGTTTACCATTTCCTATGCGACTCGCTCAAATCGACAGCTAAAGGCTTCATGGATTAATCGCAGGATTTGATTTGACCACACCCAAAACTTTTCCAAACAAATCCGATGTGGCCTAACATCGTATTATACCACAGAAATTTAAAAAATACACGCAACCAATTAAAAGTGAAAAAAAGTGAAAATAAATACGCAACTAAAGATATCATGATTTGAGAGTATTAAGAAGAATCACTGATGAACGAAAATCGATGCCATCGCACACAATTCACACAACATCAACATTACGTATCATTGCTTTTTACTAGTTTGCGTAATGATTTCGTCAAATGAAACAATGGAATCAATACTTTCGATAAATTTAGTTAGTAAAAGGAAAAAATACAATAAAACAAGAAATATCGACAAACATTTGCAAATCAGTAGATACATGAACACATTCTTTCCAAATGCAAACTAAACAAAGTATCCCACAGAATTTAACAGACCATGAGCCTATACAAATGAAACGAAGAGTTGAACAAACACATACCTCCGAATCTTCAGAAACGATTTGATTTCCTTCTATCTTCTCCAGTTGACTTGTTATCCACAATATTCTGAGGTGATGGTCCTGGGACGGAGACGGAGAAAAGTTGTCCAGGTGAAAATTGGTAACGCCAAAGTAAAAAGCTTCTTGTCGACCGGAGGCAAGTTAAATAGGCTGGATGAAAGTCTGATGAAGAGGAATCTAAAATTAAGATAAAATTACATAGAATGCCGTCAAACGCATCCATCTTAACAAAAAGTGTGTTAGAAATATGGAAGAAAAGCATACAGACTGTTCCCCAAACATTTGGTGTTCCTAAAGTCCCAGTAAAAGACAGCGGATTGATTGTAAATGGGAATAACATTTGACTTCACAAAACGATTTTAAACCTATGATTACCACTACCAAGATTACTACACCATCTCAATGTTCTGTGCGGTAAATAAAAGACTCAAAACAGAATACTGTCACTGCTTGGTACAGCAACAGAGAATTTATTGGTCCTATAAATGGTATCACTGATAGTGGTGTAGATTCATAACTTCATGATAAGAGGTATCATCATTGTGATTTTTAAGGAGGCAAGTAACATCTTTGTCCGCCAATTTTCGTACAAACACAAACGTCGAAATGAATTAAAGATAACTTGTCTGACATTCCTACTTTCCACTAGTAACCTACCGATTAACTGTACAGGAAGTGAACTTAGGTTCCAACACCACTCCACTTTCTAAGAAAGCAATAGTAAATATACACACTGGCAAATTTACTAGACATTATTCACAGAATGCTTTGTATTACAGGCTGAATAGTGTGAATATTATTTGATGTGTAACGTCTATGCTTCATATTAAAAGCAGAAAACGTATATCACAACACCATCACACACACACACACACAACAAAACGGTGACTAGGGAATAAGAGTGCTGAAAACTCAACACAATATAGTGGAAAGATAAGATTCGCCTTACGTAATCGACTATAAGGTGGAGATGCAGTTCATTGGCTTAAGCACTGGACTTTCGATCAGTGGTTTCCGCATCCGAGTCCCATTCCACGTACTTCAGCCTGAGCAAATAGGTAGTATCATTAGCCCCCATACAATAAGTGTAGCCAGTACTGGTTAACTGAGTAATAATTAACTAACTAACTAACTACTGGCAAAACGCACATCCCACGGTTAAATAGCGTCTAGCCAAATTCGAAGTAGTAGCCCAAGGATTGAAGATTGATTGGTCAGACAGTTAATAAAGAAATAAAAATAATGTCTGAATACCAACAATCAGATGGACAGGGACACCGTCTAGACTGGTAACCGAAAGGTCAATAGTTATCTGTCTTGACCCATAAACTATAATCTATAAGTAATACTACAATAAATCTCAATATTATACTGGAAATAAAACTGCTAAAAATTGTTTACCAAGAGGGTACATCAATTATGACTGAAGTGAACGAAATAAGTATACTTACTGTAGCCTTGTGCAGATAACAGTAATGCTCTCAAATAAATCAGAAACTGTTGTCTTATCCAAGCGTCTAAAATAGATTGAGCTAGAACAAAAGGAAGATTTATACACAAAGACTTCATCAATAGCGAATATTCTGAAAAGAATTTTTATGTTAACACCCTAAGTAGTAATAAATACACACATACTGAAGTAATAATAATAATAATCTACTTTATTCCAAAAACAGTACTTATAATACAGAATGGAATTCTCAGCATTTGTCACAATATTGCATCTGATTTACTCAAAACATTAATAAAATTAAAAATTAAAACAAAATTAACCAGAAGAATTTGTCCACATTTACGGTATAAAGTCAAAAATATTCGAAGCACGAATTGAGAATATTAAATATAATAATAATAATAACAATAATAATAACAGTGGGTTTGTTTCAAACAGTATTGTCGATTCAGTTAGAAAATTTTAGCATGTTATAGATTATTGAATCTAATGTTCTGTTGATATAGTATGGTGAGGGAAAAGGCAAAATTAACAGTTATTACACAGCTTAAATGATGTTCACGCTTATGAAAAAAATAAACAAAAACAAAAAGTTGAGAGGATTATAAATATAAGAAGAACAATAACAATAAGGTATGATGCTTTAAGGTTGAAAGAAATGGTTTATTTAGTGGTTCTAAGAAGGTTAGTTAGTTCATTTCTGACGCTATTTTCATCACATAAAGTACGTGCCAAATATGGTATGGTGGAATTTTTATATTTAGACGTACGTGCATAAAGTCTTCAAGTACCCTGGACTGAGTATTTCCTCCGATCTTTCCTGGTCCTCTCACATCTTGCTAGTGACTAGAAAGATGTTTCGCTTAACGTTCTACCTAAGGAAGTTTAGGCAGTCTGGTATAAAGCAGTCTTTACTTTCTCAGTTTGTCAATTCCTGTATTCTACCCATCCCTCTTTACTGCTCCCCATTAATCTTTCCTGGACTACTTAAGAAAGACTTTGCTTCGCTGCATAGGGCACTAAAAGCTGTTAGTAGGGCAAGTGGGATTTCGTTAAACCAACTGGTTAACACAATTGTGGATAGACATATAATGTCATGTAAGAAACTAGCAAATTCTATATTGTCAGACCCCGAACACCCTCTCCATACGCAGCTCTCTCCTTGCATTTCATCTGGTAGAACTAGAAGCAACTATAGGAAGCTATATGCCAGGACTACCAAGTATAAAAACTCCACAATACCCTATCTGGCACAGCTGTTATGTGATGAGAAAACTGTTAGGCATGACATGATCAATTTACTGCGGCACTCTAACAAATAGTTCCCATTAGCTTTTGTTCTCCTTTCTTTGTTACTATTATATTGTTGCTCATATATTCTATTACAGACTAATTTTATATATCATATCCTGTGGTGCATTGTTTAAATATGTGAATGCAATGCTGTTCTATTTTTTTTTCTTTTATTTCTCTTTTTCTTTTTGTTGTTGTTGCTTTATATTTCTAAATCCTTATAAAATTTATGAGGTAATTAGATGCAATATTGTAATGAACGCTGAAAATTCCATACCTGTACCACAAATACTGTTTGGAATAAAGCCATTATTATTATTATTATTAAAAGACTTCTTGTTTTACCTGAGGAGACACAAGGTTGGAGCTGCTGGTAGAGTGGGTGCTCCCAGTCTGACAAAATTCCTCTAGCGAATCTGTTGCATGACATCAAATGCCTATCGGTGACAATGCCAACGATATGGCCCAATGGGATACCACTCGTCCTACTGACAGCTAGTCTTCAGAGTTCTACGAAGTATGACATAGTCTTTTTTAAGCAATCCAGGAAAGAATAAGGGTGAACAGTAAAGAAGAATAGGTAAAATACACGAGTTGACAAACTGTAAGAGGAGTGGTTGGGTTATGCCTGAGTGCCTTGCCTTCTTAATGTAAAACGTCTTTTAGAAATCGCTAAGACATGGGAAGACCAGGATAGGTCAGAAGAAAGAATTAATCCAAGATACTTAACTTCAGACTTGGTTTCTATATCACTATCATCAATTTTGCAAGGGTCATAGGAACCAACGGCTTCATTTAACTTTCGTTTACATCGGAAACTGAAATTAACAGTCTGACATTTGGAAAGACTTAGTTTAAGGCCGTTAGACGAAGACCACTTGGTAATTCCTGATAGAAAGCTGTTCATCTTAGTACAATCTAGCTGGGAGTTAACACACATTGAAATAGTTAGATCTTTAGCATAGTTAACAAAGTTCATTTCATCAGAGTGAGGCAAGTCATGCAAGAAGAACGAAAACAGAAAAGGAGAAAGGACTGCGCCTTGAGGGACACCAGCCTCAGTAAGCAACGAAGTGGACGACTTTCCCTGACATACAGTGTACTGCTTTCTTCCTGAGAAATAAGAATGCAGCCATTATTAATTTGATCACGAACTCACTTTAGTTTGACAAGCACTGAAAGCCAGGGCGATTGGACTGAATGGTCAATGGAGCTAACCTTGTGACCTGAAAGTATTAGGTTCGATGCCTTGTGGGGAAATGGGGTGAGTGCTGATGAAGAGCCCCAAACTAAGACAAAACAACTGTTCAGTACTCCCTGGTTTTCAATAGTTCTCTAACTCAAGTCAGTTCGTAATCAAACTTGAAACCAATCAAATCCCTGAAAACCAACTCTTGAAAATAAAACTTATTGCATTGAACAAATCTCTACAATTAGGGTTATTATGTTTACACATATCAGATATAAATATAACATATGCTGAGATGAAAATTGGAGAAAACTACGTTGTAAGTCAGCCAAAATAAAATAGTTTGTATACAACGATGTCACCGGTAGCAGCCAAAACCCTATGCAGTGGGGACCGATTTCATCCTGAAGGATCATGACAGCAAGATTCAACTCAAAAGGAAGGCAGCGAGGTTACAGTTATTCAATGCTACGCACAGTGCTACAAACAACTCGGAAAAAGAGAAGGAAGATTTCTATAGACAACTGAAACAGTAATTGACAATATCCCCACTGGCCACATCAAAATCCTCATTGGCATTATCAATACCAAACTGAAAGCAGATAAAACAGGAAGAGAACTCATCATGGGTCGAGAGGCTCTCGGAGAAATAAATGAGGAAAACTCCTCGCAGACTTCTAAGCCTTCAATGATTTGATGAGTGAACGCAGAGTCTACAAGTATAGGGATATATACAAGGACAGCGACATGGATTTCTCTTAACAGACACAGCACAAACCAGACACACTTCATCTCAATGCTGCTCAAGGAAGTGGAGACGCAGCTAGTCTGCTGGACACAAAGTCAAGAAGGGGAGCAGACTTAGGTCCAGACCATCATCCAGTTCAACGAACCTTCAAGATGAGGCCGAGATAACTGGAGACAGGCCACAATTCAAAATTCCGAAACTGAAGGACGACACAACAATGGAAGTTTTCACTACAGGTCAGATCAGAGCAAAGTCGGAGACACTACGTGGCATCAATGAGGAAACCTGTGTGGAAGAACATTGGAACTCTCTGAAAGCGATATGTAATGAAACGTGTACAACTGTTCTAGGAAAAAGGAAGAAACAAGACAAGGAATAGCTCTCAACGGACACCACCTGGAAGCTAACAGAAGAGAGGAGAGGAGGATGGTGAAAGAGAAGATAACTCAATGCAAAGATGGACAACAGAAGGAGAAGCTGAGTTCAATGTACACTGCACTGAATAAAAAAGTGAAGAAGAGTGTTAGGAGAGACAGAAGATAATACGACGACATACTGGCCGGCAACTGAGGCAGAACAGGCAGGTAAAAGACACCTAGGGACATTATACCAGATAACCGAGTCTACATCCAGGAAGCTATCCAATCAAAGGAGACTTACGCCTCACTCTGCAAGAACTGGCGTGGAATAATGCTCTTATCCATACCAAGTAAAATATTAATTCACATCATCCTGGAGAGAATAAAAGATGCACTGAATGCAGAACTCCGCCAACCCGGAACAAGCTGGATTCAGGAAAGGCAAATCATGTGCTTATCAAATCGCAACTCTATGCATCGTCATCACAGAACAAAGCATAGAATGGCAGTCAAACCTGTACCTCAAATTCATAGATTTCGAAAAGGCCTTCACCAGACAGCATTGACCGAGAAGTAATTTGGAAACTGCTTCAACACTATGGAGTATTTCAAATCTTTATCAACCTCATTCAACAGACAGCTATATGACAATGTCACGTATCAGGTGATTCACAACGGGAAACTCAGCTAGGTGATCGAAGTTCATACGGGAGTAAGACAAGCTGTCTGTCTATTATCACCGATGATATTCTTAATTGTGGTGGAATGGATTATGCGTCAGACTGTGCATAGGGACCGATGAGACAGGAATACGCTGGATCACCGATAACAAAACTCTAGAAGATATGGATTTCTCGTGTGGATGATTTATGTTTAACTTCACACAAACTCGAAGACTTACAGGCGAAAACCGACAAACTAGCAGAAGAGGCTGGCAGGAAGCGAAGACACGTCTCCAGGTGAACATAGAGAAGACGGAGGTGATGAAGGTAACCAACGAACAGCAGCAACAACAACAACCAGAAGCAATGGTCGTCGATGGGAGAGATTTGACAAAAGTTACCTCCTTCACTTATCTAGGCAACACCGTTTCAACCACAGGAGTAACGGATGAAAATGTCAAAGCTGCCCAGAATCGGAAAGGCAAGAATCGCCTTCATCAACCTGAAACCAGTTTGGAAATTTTCTGCACTGCACTCAGCCAGCATAAAGAACAAAATTCGGATTTTCAACACCAATGTCAACGAAGTCAGTTCTTCTATACGGGTCAGAAACTTGGCCAAGGTGCCACGAAAAGCTTTGACAGCAGGTTTCAGAACTGCATCAACAGCTACGTTTTCTCTGTATTGGATATCAAATAGTCAGAAAGAATTAGCGACAAGAAACCCTAGCATAAAACTAACCAAGGATTCATCACTCAACAAATATACATGAGAAAACGGAGATGGATTGGGCATATGCCACTGAAGAGACCGTCGAATGACATCGTGTGCCACACCCTCAAGTGGGACCCCAATAGGAAACGACGAGTTGGGCATGAGTTCAAGGGTGACATGGAGGAAATCGTGCGAGGACAAGATGACAGACTATGGGCAATTGTGTAACCAGCTAAAGGAGACAGCAGAAAATAGAACACAGTGAAAACGTGCTGTTTAAGCCCTATTTTTCACAAGGAACCTAAGGGAAAAATAATAATGAGAATATAACGCATCACTCAACTATTTAGTTATCAACCGTCTTGATTACATAAGACTATTCTTAATTTTCAAGCAGCGTTATTATTCATGGACTTTGATTTACCTTGTTACCAACTTACAACCTTTGACCTCTGTTGTCAATCTACCTTTGTGTGCTATTTGGAACGTGGCAACTCGAACTGCCGCACTTCGGTGCCAAGTTCTATGTTGAATCCAGAGAGACAGACAGACACCAAAAGAAAGTGAATTTTCGACAATGATCACAACTTTAGTAATATATAATATAACTAGGCTACCACGAATCGGGTGGTTTGAACTGATTCCCCTCTCTCAGTTGAGTCAAACCCGGTAGACTGCTGATGATGAATTCAGCCCCAAACGAGCGAAACGATCATCCAACGTTTAAATCACTTCGATCTGGCTAACATGCAGTACATGTTGGCGTAAGCAGGATACAACTACTCATCTCAATCGATCAGTAGTATATAGTCTTATACAGTTATGCTTTACTTCTTGATTGCTGTTTATTGTATCAAGCAGATCACATACTATGATGTGAATAATTTCGGTTTCTAAATGAAAATGTGATGAAATTCCACTTAGAGGTGTGTAAATTGTAGATTAACTTGTAAGTTGCGAATTTGATTTAAGCTATATAACTAGTTACCGTCTTGCTTTAGAATGTTTAAACCCACTCCAATTTATAGAATACATAGCAACCTAAAGGAATAATTAATATAAGAATAGGAATTTGGCTACTATGGAACAGTATAATTTGATCATAGAATGAATTTATTTAATGAAAACACAATGATATATTATTGTTTATTTATTTATGACATTTTGAGCACAATTTATTACTTATAATCATGTGACTTTGATTAGGAACGGGTGTGCTCAAAACGTCATCAGTAAATAATACTGCATCACTCACTGTATGTGGGACTAAAGGGACAGTCACGCGGTATACATAGAAATACGAGGCTTTCTATTGTTTTGTTTTTTTCATGATGTCTCAATTGATAACCTGTCCTATGTATACAAGTCGTATTGATTTTTAAACCAAGATATGTATAACTTATATTTATGTCACTACTCTTAATTTTCCAACTTGTTTATACCTGAAATGTTTATTTAATGTTGACTGGCATCAAAAATAAGTTGATAAGCGTGTTTATATTATGACTCTTCGATTGATTATTAACATCCCTTAACCTATAAGAAGAAAGTTAACAGTTAAAAAATGATTTATGAAACTGACTAACTGAGTTTCAACATAGAACTTTGCACAGAAATGCCACAGGTAGTTCACGTTGCCACACTTCCATGTAGCACAGAGTGGATGAAAGCAGATTCAAAAGAACTATACTGAAGAGAAATGTGCAGGAGAACGAAGAGGAATTTGAAGAAAAAAAACATGAAGGTTTATTGGGTATGAGGAATCATAAACAGTGAATGTATCTATACCATTTAGAACAATTTTGAGCCATATCACTAATAGTCTCCTAGCGTCTTAAGAACCCCAACCAGCTAGGCAGTCTACACCTCCTTACATGATTTAAACCAACTGTGGATTCATGGATACATTTCAGGTTTTGGTTTGATCACTTCTAACTCTTATCCAACCCAACTATATGAAACGCTAAAAATGTTTTGTTGAAATAGTTAGCAGAATTGAATAAAACTACTTTCGCCTGACATGACCAACTTGTACCAAACTTAAATACACATGAAACTCGAACAATCATGAAAATAAGCATGAGAGCCACTATATTGTGGTGAGAGCTGGCTGCTAGCCAAATTGGTAGACAGTAATTTACGTCAATGTTTACGTCCTTAATATTAGTCGTGAGAAAAATATGAACAAAGACTGATTCAACAACCAACCACAGCAGACTTTGCGTAGGCGGATACAGTTAGCATATAAATGAGCTGACATTCAAGAAACAGCCACAAAGAGATGAAAGATTAACTTTCAGTGAGAAACAACCAATCAGAAGATTGTGTTTTTCTGCTAACAATAATCTATAATAATGTACATGGAAAGCTATAAATATGTGTTGATTTCCTTAATAAACGATCTGTTGCCTGGCCCTTGTCTTCTGTTGTTACAGTATTACTTCACAAACTCATAAATGTGAGTACGCATTTTAGTGTTAATCGTTACACATTTTATTATGCATGGATTAATTCATTCAAATTAGTCATTGTGTATAATATGCTGTTCGACGTGAAAATTTATCAGGATTCCTTCCAAAAACCCAAAAATATTCAGATATGTGATCTGCCTGATAGCACCAGTGAAATTACGAAGGCATGTGAAATCGGAATGTAGCGCGTACACTGCTGATTGATCTGAGGAGTTAGAAACTACTCACACCGACCAACATTGAATACTAATCAAGCCGAAGTGATCACATTTAATAAGTTACCAATATCTGATAAGTAATGTACCAGTCTCTTGATGAAATTTCGAATGGTTAACTGTAAAATTCTCATTTCCCATTACTCTACATAGAGATTTTCTCAATTCCATTATCGCCGATTTCTTGACCAATTCGTAAACACTGTATTGATACTCTAAGTTTGATATAATCCGATAATAAGTAGTACGTCATATTATGGGTTTTATAGGGATTTGGATTAATTTCAATTTAGATTTCGTCATAGGCCAACATGAGTTTGAGATTATTGACGACCAGAGAGCACTGGGAAGTTTGTTTCGTCCTAAAGTGGGACGGCTACTGGAGAGACATCCTGAAGCTGTATTCAGAAGTCGTAGCCAGAAGAGCACACCATATCAAAGTGAAGTGGTTGCTCATAGAAGGCATTCGTTGGAGGATAGCGCTATATATCATGAATTAACAGAAATTATAATTCACTGGTTATTGGATTCTGTCTCAAGTAGCTGAATGGTCAACAAACTTGGCTTCGTAACCCGAAGGTCAGGAGTCCGATTCCTGGAATAGTCATGGGTATGCACTGCTGCAGAGTCCTAAACTAGAAAGAAACAACTGTCCAGAGCTCCCTGGTTGTCAATGGTCTCTAAGTGCTCTTGATTCGTGACGAAATCTACACTGAAAGTGGTACCCAAGTCTAACAAAGCATACATAAATACTAATCTGGAACTGAGCAAAACGCAAGTACCAAATAAAGCTGCTACCTTGACGTGGTCGTCGGGCTTGAACACCGCAATGACCCAACAAGCTATACTGGCTGAGACTTATGTCGCTTGAGGTCCTACCATGCCAGAAAGGTTGTTTGAATAGCGGTTAGACAAAAAGCAGTTATCCAATCCAATGCTATGACCCAAACAAAATCACAAAATATCATGCCGGATCGGTCGGGGCCCGGATTAACAACGACCGCGCTTCCTGCTGCCGTGTCACAAGGCAGAAGTGATAAATATGCTACTGAGATACACCAAATAAAAAAGAACAAACAAAAACAGGCCGCGTGTGACCGGCTTCAAGCAGTTGTCCCCTGGGCTCTGCGGTCACGCAACCAACTTCCACGGTGTGGGCAGCCGGAAAGTAACAATCACCCTCACAATCTGAAACGCACGCGAAACCTCTCTAATCCTCACTCATCTTTGTCTTCATCTTCATCTCTATTATCTTGCCTTCCTTCTACTGATGCAACTCCTCTACTTGATGGCTCTTCACTTCCTCTTCACTCTGTGTTCACTAAAAACGACGGAAGCCAAAAAACCACTACCGATAGTCTCCAAGTACCAAAGCTTCACTACAAATGAATAACACCCTTTGTTAAACCTTAGAAAGGAATCTAATTTAGATTAAATAATACCCAAAAATTTCGAAAATAATGTTATTGAATTCAATAAGTATGCTGACTAACTTTGAAGTAATTTCTATCCTGATTCACTGGCACAGTATGAAGTAATAAGAATCACACAGTGGTGGGCACATGTCCAGTGTTGCAATAGAAATAAGGGCAGGAAAATTATAGTGAGTCACTTCAGAATCATGACAAACAACAGTGTTAACTAGAAATACATAATAAAGGTAGTTTCTTATGCAGCAGTAAAACAGTTAAGAATTTCGACAAGAAGTTGTGCTGACTAGGCTACTAGTGTAGTGTAGCATATCGTATAACGTCTTCAGAAAAATAATGATAATTTTTGTGACAACCAATGAAGAGGAAATGAAAGGAGGCAAAAAAGGTGAATAGAATCTATCAATAAACAAACAAGAACAATATGACTAATACTAGCTGATTATGAGACCAAGGTTTACGATCTGTTTATGTGCATCGTGATTTATCCTAATGAAAGCTACTTCTAACCAAACCGGCCCTTCCTACTTCCCTACTAATTTTGCGAAAGCTGAACATTAATTTCTTAAGTTGCAAGGCTTAAATTCACACCTGGAGAACAAAGGAGAGTATTGGTCGTGATCATTACTTAAAAAAACATAAAGAACAGAAATGTAAACTTGATAGGTGAAGTGTTGACAGGTATTCACTCACATGGAAATCTGAGTAGGAATGTTCTCTGTATTGGTGGAAGTAGTTGTAAAACATCTTCATCTAACTGGATAGATGAATTTGATCCATGAAGGGTATTACATGTAATTAATTTGCCCATTTTGTACGATAACTGTTGACAGTAATCTGTTTGAGCACAAAACCATATATTTACAGTTGATACCAAATGATCAATAAATAATCTGTCTATCCGACTTAATTGTACTGCTCGACTTAATGGGACAGGCATAGCCCGAGGGTTGGTTGAACACTTATTTGTGCTGTTTTCTGAATTAATTTGAATAACTGGTTGAGTTCTTTTTGGCTTAAATAAAAACAAGAGTGAAAATAAACATAAATATCATAAAAAGGATTATTAGTAATTGAAGAAAATTAACTCTCTCAGGGAGTCGTCCATGAATAATGCAATACCAAACGTAATGAGACAATATGGTGGTACCTACGTGATATGTAATTTTCTTTTTCTTTCACGTTCCCCAGTGGAACATAGGGCTTCAAGCTAGAGGCTCAAAGTTTCTGTAGCAGTGTTTATTTTTACAGGATGGGGTTGCTAGCCTCATGCCCAACCTTTTCCCTTCACTAGCATTATTTCTGGCTTAGCGAGGTAAAGGAGTGCGTCGGCCGGGGATCGAACCCCGGACCATGTGCATGGTCGGCGAGCGTCCTAACCGCTATGCCACTGACGCATAGTACAGTATAATTAGTTTAGTGCACATGTCAAGTTCGATATTAACTTATTATTTAACTTGAAGGAAACAGTATTTCTGTGCACAGAAATTTCGTATTACCTTCACTAATTAACCTACAAAATTGATGAGTGTTTATATCAAGGATGATTTTGCCACCAGTCGATTTCAACTGAACACAAATGAGCCCTCTTCGTTGAATCCCAAGCCTACATTCAGGATGGGAAAAAATGAGCTGCAACTGTTGAAATATGACAACTAACATTGCAAGAAGCATTCAGAGGGAAATTTAAAGTATTTACAGAAATGATTTTTATTCCATCAACAAAATTTGCTCTTAGACAACGCTATAACGTTACTCTTATACAAGAAAAGTAATTTAAGCCATGAAGATTTTCATCAGAAGCCGTAAGCGAACTTAATAACTTAACAATAAATAAAGTTTTCTGACACAGGGATAAATAAACGTCTGTAAGTTTATTCTAATTCTGTATTTCCCCTTGACTACTGATATTGTACAGAAATGCTCCGTTGACATGTCGGCTTCTACTATAGATGCTTCAACAATGTCTGAGGATTAGCATGTTGTTATTTGATGGATGGTGAGCAGCATCATAATCCTGGATGTGTATTTCGTCCCACACGGGAATCGTCCTAATGAAACACCAACCCACCTCCCATCGTTTCAAATGTGAAATATAAAATTGAATCAAATAAATAATAATTGATACGTGCTTTACCAGATGTGGCTCTTATGTCCCAAGTGGCCTATTGAATAACACTGTGGCGTTTTAAATGATGGATGCTAAGTTCGAGTCTTAGGTGGAATGTCATCAATCTCACTAGGAGTGAAGGCATATCCAGTCAGTGAGTTCCAAATAGGACGAAATGCACCTCCTGGATTCCGCTGCCAGTCACTATCCACCAAAGAACAAAACGTCTATAAAGTTGTGCAAGATGAACATGTATAAAACTAAGTGCATATGGGAAAACAATGAAAATCTCTTAAATTAACAAACTGTTACTAGGTAAGCGCACATACATGATGATGTTACAAACAGTTCCAAGATAGAACCAATGTTCGGTGCAAGAGTAGAAACTGGACAGTGTAACAGAGTATAACTAGTAGTAATAATGTAAGTAAATAAGTGATACAAATGGTAACGAAAGTACTACTCAGGAAAGAAGACTTCACCGCTTCAATTTCTGACCAAGTGAATATAGGATTTTGAAAAAAAAAGACGAAGCATACATAAACTAGTTATTCTACACTTACCAAAGAAAATGGTCGAGAAACATTTGAAGTTTTTGAGCCCAAGTTTTTGCCACTTTTGTCATTATAATTCGAATTAACAGATTTTATATTATTTTCCGATCCAATAACATTCATTGATGAATCATTGTCTGTTTCATTGACGGAATTCTTACTAAATGCACAAGTTAGCTCAGACAGGTGTGGAAAGTAAACGTCAGAAATACCTTCAACAGGTGATAAAGATGAAACAAATACCTCTGTTAAATTTTTATTTGATCGTAATAAGGGATTTGTTGCACCGGCTATAAAACCTCGAACTGAACGATCAGTTAAAATTCTGTTGTAATTTACTGATGAAGCAACATTTGAGCTGGATGTGGAGAGGCAACTAGATTGCTGCAGTAGCATATCCAGTAAGCCAAGGGGAATATATATCGGCGCTAAATAAGACTGGAGAAAAGCATTACGAAAATAATTCGTTAGTTATGACTTACACTCATAAAAAGATATCAGGAACCCTAACCATACCAAACAGTTATATGTTAGTCACAAGCAATTAGTAATTTTGGTTAAGTCATAAAAAGACACTGAAGTTGAAACTAGGTCAAATGTTAAAAGCCTGGATTATGCCTTTCCTCTGATCTTTCCTGGTTTTCGCACATCATATAAGTTTCCACAAAGATATTTCGTCTAACCTTCTGCGTAAGGAAATGAAGACAATCTGGTGTCACTCAGTCTGTATTCTTACAGTTGGTTAATTCCTGTGTTCCACCTCTTCTTCTTTATTTCTCCCCCTTGATCTTTCCTGGACTACTTAAGAAAAACTTTATCTTCAAGATTTGGTTTGTAAGGATTAAATTTATTTTCACGAGTTTGACCACGGATTGATATCATTTAGAGAACCACCGAAAACTGATATCAATCCATGGTCAAACTCGTGAAAACAAATCTAATCCTTACAAACCAACTCTTGAAAATTAATCTGATGCTCGCTAGTGACTTGCTACAGGACGGAGTTTCCTGGAGTTCTAGTGAGAAGTCGTGACCAGTCAGGTCTAACCAGTCAAGTGTGAGGATGGATTTCCCACCGACGACATTGGTTGGAGTCGTGCTAAATCACGAATTGGTAAAAGTTAGAATTCATGGGCTGGCCACTGAATCGGATTTCAGTGGCTGAATAGTATACGAGTCTGTCTTGTAACCGAAAGGTCCTTGGTTCGAAACCCAGTGCGTGAGTACTGCCGATGATTCCCAAACTGGGATGAAACAGCTGTGTAGTACTCCCTGGTTTTCAATGGTTCTCTAACTGATATCAAACTCATCAAAATTTTATTACAATGTAAAGGGCATTCAAAACTGTTCAGTAGGGTATGTGGGTTGTCGCTGTTGTGGACAAACACTTGAACTCATGCAGGAAATTAGTGAATATCAGTTTGTCGAACTCTGAGCATTGTCTTCATACACAACTCTCCCTCTTATATAATATCAGATATGACTAGAATCAATTTTAAAAGACTTTAAGCTCAAAGGACTAAGTATAAAATCTCTACAATACCTTATTCTGCATGCATTCTATGTGATCAGAAAAGTATGAGGTGTGAAACTATCAACTTACCGCAAAACACTAAGTAAACGGCCCCTTCTATTCTTTTTTTCATGGATATATTTTTGTAACTATTTCTACTTTATTTTTATTTTAAATCTGTACGCTCATTGACATTATTACTGATGTAAATCCCCTGTTAATTATTTCCCCCTTACTATGTAATGTAAAGAGAAAATTAGATGCAATACTGTACTGCATGCTGAAAATTCCATATTGTAACAAACTTAGTGCTTTGGAATAAAGCCATTATATTATTATCATTAAAATATAAGTGAGTGTAATTATCTTACCTAATTTTTAGGATTCTTAAACAGTATTCTACGCATTTTAAATTCAGTAACTTGATAAGCCCATTTTATTCCTAACAGTTGGTGTCTTTACTTTGCATATTATTGATGAGGTTCATAGCTAACAGTCATAAATGGTGAGTTGTATTTTTACATCTAAAAAATTTCTTTCCGATAGGGCATCACCAACATAAACAATTTTTCACGTTATCTCAATACCACTGAAAAGATTCACACAGTACAATAAATTATTTTTACTAAGTGATAAGACGCTAATAAAAGCATCAGGTCTAATTAATTACAACGGCGAATACTTAACATATAAGCATTAATGAATGTACGAATCATGTATAACTACTACTGCTGCTTATCATCCAGAGTATATGAATTATTCACATTTAATCCCTAATTAAGCGGACATATCACCTTATTTGGTGTATTTGTTTGACGTATAAAAGCCTCAAAGTGACTTTCTATTAATAGGGTTCTTCGATGACTAGTATCCACACTTGTTCAGGATCTCAATGATCTAGCAAGCAACGCCATCTGGAATAACCACTCCAACAGTTCTTTCCACACCAGAAAGGTAAACCAGATAGCGCTAAAACTACAAGCAGTTAGCCCAATAATGTGAACAACTTACAATACATCGGAGGAGGGGGGTTAAAATAAAGTCGTGCCTACTGGAAGAAAGAGACGTCGAGGTACATTTTGTCACCCTAACCATCATCATCTAGGGAAATACTAAAAAACGAGGAGCACTTAACAGCCATTTCATCCTAGTTTGGGGTTCCACAGCAGTATGCACGCATGATTCCACCATGGGTCTGGAACACATGCATACTTACCAGCACCTTATGTTCTCAATACTTCTCAATCTGAGGATGGGATTTAATTCCCTTGGTCTAGAGGTGATATGTGAAGATAGTACTGAGGAAACACAATTCGTTACTCACAATACTTTAAGTGAACTTACACAGTAGTCATACAAAGGCTTACGAAAAGTTTGTTAGCTGAAATGTCAACAAACAGAGATGCTCAAACTGCTGAAGCAATCTCAAAAGAGATTTTTTTAAAAAGACTCTTTTGACATTTGCCGAATTCCACTACTTTTGACATTAACGAAGAAAATGAGTATCAAACAAAAGAAGTGTTTATTACCATCTGTAAGACGATACCGTTGGAAGAAGAAAATATGAGAGGGTTACAGGTTTTGAAGCATAGGTACATTCGATCATTTGCTACTGATATTTGATATGGCGTTACACAATAAAGATAAATCAACCATTGGGACTATTGTGATATACGTTAATTATACTGACCTGTTTTACAAACAATATTAACTGAAATAAGAGTGTATTGTAACAGTTTCTGATGGTCAAACTGAAAACTAACACAAGTCCACAAGGTTCTTGACTGTTAGCCTGAGCCAACTCAGCAAGTTTAAGTTGTCTACCTAGAGGTACACACTATGCTGACAGTTACCGTTAGAGAACTTTAATGAAAATGGCTCAAAATCATTCACGTTGAAGGTGAGACATGAACTTATTATTATATTTCAAATTTTCAATATCTTGCATGTCTGTGGCAGTAAATGTTGTTTTTTGATAGTCATATCCAGGGATTAGGCTTCAGAGTTAAACATATAAAATTACATCTTCATGGTGTCATGTTAGTATATATGGCGCATTACATTAGAAATGCTACGTTTTACTTGTATCCTGGTGGAGCTCATGCAAATTGGTACATGTTGGGAGTATGCTTTTACATTATTCAAAAAAATAAACCTAATCAAAATATGGTATTCTACTTTTGTTTATATTTGTGGAGATAATTATTTATCCCACTATAAGGATAGTTGCGTAATAATGCATCGGTAAATCAATCACTCAACACAGTTACTC
Organism: Trichobilharzia szidati; assembly: GCA_944472155.2. NCBI lineage: Eukaryota > Metazoa > Platyhelminthes > Trematoda > Strigeidida > Schistosomatidae > Trichobilharzia > Trichobilharzia szidati. Next base: position 92,462,229 of record OX235271.1, on the reverse strand, counting down.
TTAGGCCATAATAAAGGTAAATGCCAAATAAAGTACAACGTAATCAAGCTGAGGTCATCAACAGTTGATAGTTCACAGAAGTAACACAATAAGCTTTAAAAAAAAATTAAAGCGGAGTACTTACTGAATGACTTACTTTTGTAAATAACGATAAAGGGAATCCCCAATTATCAGTTGGAAAAGGTGAGTATAGTGAGAATTCAGATACTGAAGTATTTGTAATTTTTTCAGATGCACCGGTAGTTGGATGACTTCTATCCGAATGACATGATAGCGGTTGTTTTGGTTCAAATTGTAGGGTATCAGTGGCAGGCATCAATTCGACTGTTTCTAAATTATGAGATGTATTCACAGACGTAGCTGAACCTTTCTGTGGTAAAGAAGTTTTATCTATAATCAAAATGAAGGGACCAGTGAAGAAAATAATGTAGAAATAAATTTATTAACTAGGTATACTTCTCAATAATTGTTGTCGTTCTAGCACAACCACCATCGGAATACTAAATGTTTACAATTAAGCAATTTAGAACTATGGGCTAAACCTATTGGGTGAGGACTCTTTTTACTAATCAGCTTTTTCAGGGCTGGGTAGATGGAGGTTTCAAACTGATGACCTACTGAGTGAAAATCTTTAGTGGACTATTAGTCATCGTCCAATTTCAAATAAAGATTCTTGTCTAGGTCCACACCACAGATAAATCCTAAACAACAACAAACAGACAGTTGTCTGGTGCTTCTTCGGCTAATACCCTTAAGCTGGTTAACCTCCCTGAATGACTGACGAAACAACGCATAACTTTGCACAAGAGTACCAATTCAAATAGCTACATTTTGAAAGAGGTAGGAAAAGTAGAGGGAAGAAATATGATGACACAGAGATGTATGAGAGAGGGAATAATTGAATGACCACTAGAAGCCATTTTCAGAATCTGGGCGATGATTATATATATATATATATATATATATATATACGACTGTGAACGATTCCGAGCTATATTACAAAGAGTCATCAGTCATTGGTTCTTAGTATTTCAAATACTTCTATAGCCAAATAACCAACACTTCCGAACACTCTTCAAACTAACAGTCAATGAACTTACGGATTGACGTCATGTTTTAGCTTAACCACCCCTAAGGCCATTTTTAATCTAATTCTACTTCAACTGTCATGGTTAACGCCACCCCCTCCCCCTCCCAAAAACACTATTTAGTTTATAAGTAGACTAAAGCAAGAACGTTCACGATACACTTACTCACATCTGACAAATTTGTTGATTTGAATTACTGTTTCAAAATCATTTGATTAGTGACTAGGGTGTAACCTTAACGCATAAGTTAAGGACAAGATATAGCTTAAAGCCGACTAAGAAATCACGAAAATAATGGGAGCTCAAAATCGTTAACTGACTGATGCTCACACAAAATAATTAAATACCAAACAGATTTTAAAAGAAAGAAGGATAAGTGCCTTAAACTGAAACAGATAAAACAGTTATAGATTAGCACTAATGATGAGTAATTTGGTGGAAGTGATCAGCACTTCGCTTTTGTACAAATGCATAAAAGATATGGGGTCAAGTAATATTATAACGGACGAAATTCAGCTCTGGAGTTTTCCTGCATCTTACGCGTAATATATACGAAAACTAGAACGATACTCATAAAAGAAAGTTCAAAACATGCTTCATCGACTGAGACTGTATTGCGAAACAAAAGGAAAGGCGATTCGTCACTACAACATCAAACTTCGTGTACAGAAAAAGTTTTCTAGTCTACTATTTTAGAAGCCATCTCTGAGTAATTATATCAATTATGTCAAACGACCCCCCCACACACACACACATACCATTTATTATTCAATAATAGACTGCTATACGTTTTTTGGTAAATATACGTACAACTGTACAGCCACCGAAAATAAATGTTTACTAAAACCGTATAATTTACTCTGCTTGAGTAGAACTCAAATATTTAAATCAAAGGTTTCAAAACTATCCTGCAGAAGATAAAAGTTATACGACAAATGAGTTTTTGGAAGTCAAAAGCGTATTAAACGAGAGCAAAGTCCAAATACCCCAACAAGTAATATTAAAATAAACTGGCATAAGCTTCTAACACGTGTCAGCGTCAGTCTTGTGAGTCAATAAAAAATATTAAAACTAACGTGATATACACACATGTAAATATTTATTGTCATAAAACAAAATTTCACTACTACTAATACTACTGCCTTATCCCTAACTAATTATGCATATACAATCATAAAACCTCTAATAAGCAATTATCACTAATTGCCTTTCATCACAGAAGTAGTTTGATTGTGGGACTGATGACCGACTACTTTTTTTTTTCCTTCACGTTCCCCAGGGGAACATAGGGCTTCAAGCTAGTGGCTTGAAGTTTCTGTACCAGTGTTTGTTTTAAAGGATGAGGTCGCTAACCTCATGCCCAACCTTTCCTCTTCACCAGAATTATTTCTGGCTTAGCGAAGTAAAGGAGTGCGTCGGCCGGGGATCGAACCCCGGACCATGTGCATGGTCAGTGTTGTACAGTAACTGTGTGATTATCAAAATAAAATCTTATTCATAATGGAGTTATGCTTCTACCACAGTGCCCAAGTTTTATACTTATATCAAGATAAAATCAAATGCCTAGAAGAAAAGAAGTTAAAATGGAATGATGACTGACTGACTGAAGTGTTACAGCAAAAACTAAAGTACCGGTAAGACTTGAACATGTAGGCTAAATTGGTTTCTGTTATTTTTAGATTAAACACCACTCTCCATTAAAAATAAAGCATTAATCTGCCAACTGAAATCATATAGGTAGTCTCACAAGAAAAAGTTTACATTTTCGTCGTAATCAAGTGATCATCACAATACTCAGATATAGTTTGATCACTACTGGTAGAAACAAACTGTATTCAAATAATACAGAAATAAAATTTAGATTGAAAGAGTAAAATTTCATGTTAGGTTTGTGCTTGTTTGTTTGTTTGTTAGACGTTCATACTGTATGATTAAAGACAACAAATCCTATCTGAAACACTATGCTTATCGATTTCAGCTAGTAAAGAACATATATGGTACAAAATCCAATACGCTATTATAGAATGCGACCTACTTTTTGCAAAACAAAGAAAGTTATCCAAAAAAAAAAATACTAAAACCTAATGAATAAAAACAGAAAAGCATAAAACTGTGTTTGAAAAAAATCACCCATCGTCACTCATTTTCTAATATTTTCCATTTGGTATGAAGTTGAGCTGTTATTATTCAGTAGTAAGTTAAGTAACTTGGTATCAAATAACTCCTCGCAGATTAACCTAACTAAGAGATCAACACATCTCAAGATCAGATGGCCAGAAAAGATCAGCAACAGAGATCTCTGGCAATGAGCGAACCAACCAGGAACCGATTGTGAAACAAATAGGCAGGAAGAAATGGAGATGGATTGGCCATACTCTGAGGAAACCATCAGGTGACATCACTAGACAAGCCCTTGAGTGGAACCCGAAACGGAAGCGGCGAGTTGGTCGTCAGTGCAAGGGTGACTTGGAGGAGATCATGTGAAGAGGAGATGAAAGCATGTGGGCAGACTTGGAGCCAGGTGAAACTTTAGCAGAGAACCGAACGCAATGGAGACGCACGGCTGAAGCCCTATGTTCCTCTAGGAATTAAAGGAAACAATAATAATAATAAGAGCTGATTCATTATAGGCTGAAACGAATCAATATACCACTGGAACCAGGAAAAATTGGATAAATGTTTCAATCTGAGCATTGAGCATTCTCGATACACATTGACAGACGGCGTAGAATATGGTTATATAAGCTCCAATGCAAAGCATTGCAATCTTTCTAATCTTACTGGGATTCAACGACCTACTTTTAAGAAATTCACCCAGTAAATGCGTCTTAAATGTGTTGACTGTCTGTTATCATTGGTGAATTCGAATAATTTATCGAAACATTTAATCAAACAGAAACATTTATGAACCTGATTACATTCGGTGCAGTCACCGTTAGTTTTTTTCCCTTGAATTTATAAGTAGGCGGTGAATGGGATTTACCTATTTATAGTTATTCCCTATAACATTTACAAAATAATTTGTGAAAATTTATTTCCAGTACATGTTACAATCATTTAATGTTGACATGATGTGTAAACGAATGGTAAACACGACTAGTAAATATCAAAATAGATTCACGACATTAAGAAATAAACAAACCTGAAACAAGATCAGTACAAGAAGTGTTCAGTAGTGCAACGGACAAAGTTTCTTCTTCCTCCTTTAATATAAAAAGTATTGAAAAGGAACACAGAGAAAATATTTGTACTAGAATAATCACATACAAACAGGTGATTGTTTTTCCCCTGCAAAATATCATACAAATATTCTCTTAAATGGCTTTTTTGCACCATAAACCGCTCGATACGGCCAAAGGCACGGAGACTTCAGTCTTCTCAAAATGCTCTGATGTGGCCACGTGTTCACTGCCTCTATTAGGTAAGTCCTGTTTACTGACCACTCAGCAAAGGTTTTCCTCACAAAAGTGAAAGGGCAAATGCGAACGCCTGACTGGTGAACATGTGGGCCTACCTAGGGGATGTGAAATACCCTGTACACAGTCCCTGGAATCCGAAAGGATCGCATGCTCTATGTACCTGTTTCGGTCACCGGAAACTATGAGAACGCAGCTCCTAATGCTGCTTCACTGCTTTGTGCATCGGAATTCAAGTCAAAGGCTGGGAGGTTAAGACAACTACTTGCTTCTGTGTAGGTATCCGAGCAGTATCCCAGCCATCGCACAAACTATAGGATCTTGTGTGGCTCATCTCTTGGTGCTCAAAATATACTAACCTGGTGTTTCAATGAAATAAAATAAACGGCTATTTCTTACTGTTACTTTTATGCCTCTGTATATGTTTAAAATACCTTACATTCGTGAAAAATGCAGTAGTTAACTTCGATTTTAATCTGTTAGTGTATGAAGAGAAGTTACGAAATAAAATGAGTTCATGTTAACCTACAAATCACTTTTTCTTTATCCCACTAAGCAGAAAACCATACGAATATATAACAGCCCGTCGACTTTGAATTAAGTGTCCAAGTATAGTCTCACAAAAGTATGTAATTTGATTTTAACTAATTAACTAAGAAATATGATGATGTAATCAAAATACAGTACAAGGTTGACTCAGGTTTCCAAAAGAATTGTTAATTATTATTAAAACACAAACTTGGTACATTTTGGGCCCACGAAGTGTAATAGTTTGTGCGAGGGCTGTTACTGTTCGGATGCCCAGACCGAATCATGTGGTTGTCTTAAGGGGCCATCTCCAGAGCCTTTGACTCAAAGTATGATCCACAAAGCAGTGAATCAGCGTCAGGAGCTACGTTCTCATGGTTAACTACAACCAAAACAGGTTCATACACTATTCGATCCTTTTGAATTCTAGAGCCTAGGCACACCATAGGTTTAGAATCAGGGTTTTCCAGCTCCCCTAGGTATACACCAACACGCCCACTAGTTCGCTTGTAAGCATGACGTTCGCACTCGCCCTTCCACTTTTATGACGTACACCCTCGCCGCGTGAAGGCAGTGAACAGGACTTACCTGGTAGAGGTAATGAACGCGTGGCCATATGAGAGCATTTCGAGAGGAAGACCGAAGTCTACCGACCCGCAACCGTACCAGGTCATTTATGGGCGATGTTTACTACGCGGTGATATTAGTTAACACTACGTTTTGATTACTCATTTGGAGCGGGTTTTTTTTAATTGTTCAGTAAAACCTTAAGATAATTAGTTTCATAAAGTCATTATTCAATGAAGTATCAAAATTGACGTATGTTGAAATACTTACTACGGAAAACTAGTGTTTGTTCACTAACACCTACTACTATAAAGTTAGGAGTGAAATACGTTCATACTTACAGTCAGCGGAATTACATTAAGAAACAGAATGAGGTGTTGATAAACTTACTTTATTAGGGTTAAAATCTCTATTTTTGCTTGACATTTTTTCATCCTGAAAAACTGATTCTTGCAAAAAGCCAGGCAGTTGTTCAGTTGTATTAACTGGTGAAACACTATCGAATTGAGCGTTGTTACTTTTGCCATTTGGCCAACTATCGAATTCGGATATCCATGATGAATCAACCACAGAACATTGTGACAAACCAACACGTAACAGATCTGTAGAAGTTATATCAAAGTAAATATTAGTAAAGTTAGTTCATATCTTCAAAACAAAGACTGATAAGATGGAAACACACCAAGAGACGACAATCAGACTGATAAAAAGATAAAGATTAAAGTTGTTCTCCATAATAGAACTCCACCGAATAAGTGTCGTTATGATACTCTTTATAAACTGTTCAAATCAAATATTGCTGAATATATGGGGAATATCTGTACAATACTTGAGGACTCACTGCATTATAGTTATTCATTAATTAATCAGTTAATTAACTAATTAATTAATTAACCAGAAGCAGTGGTTCCGGAACTAAGAATAGGTTTCTCATTAAAAATTATGAAACCAATATATTTGGCATGTTTATCAGTAGGGATAAATCTCATACACTCACTGGTGGCCTGCTTAAAACTTGGGCTTTCTTTCGTTCGGTTTGTCTTAATCGATTAAGAAATAACTTCTAATGATATTATTTACTCTTGTGTGCATTTAAGACGTTTACAAGCTTCTGATTCTCAAGTTCCTATTAAACTTGGGGAAAGGCCTGATTTGGGGTGGCAACGTATTCCAATACATAAGATAACTGTTCTTTAGTTATGTCCTTGGGTTTCAAAATGTACTTCTGAACATCTTACAATTGGCTTGCAACTAGATATCGTGGGTTTCTTGAAGGAGAAAAAGCAGATATATCATAATGGAACGTTTTGTGCATCGGCTCGGAGACTATTGCGTCACAGGATATACTGTCAATTAATATTTTACTTGAAGGTATTGTACGAAGGGAAAATATCATGCAATAAACTCCTCTGAAAATTCTATACATTTTATAAATACTGTTCAGAATAAAGATGTTAATATTATTTTTTTAAAAGATTAAATGAAGCAATCTGTGTTATTAACTTTCGCACAGTTGAAATTAGGTCAGTCAAACTGAGTACAGCTACTTGCATTAGGTACACGTCTTTGTGTCTAGTACTGCGTCAATTTATGCCCTAGCAGCAATTAATAACTATTAATTCTCTTTGAGTCAGTTAAATTCTTCGCTTCATACCAAACAGAAAGACGCATGACTGATTACCCTTAAGAGTCAGTTTCTTACTGAAGTTAAAACGTAACGTTGAATTTAATGCTTCATTTGTTGAATATAATATGCACAAGTAGCGACGAAATATATATTCTCATTCTCAAAGTAAACTAAAGTTTAAAAATAACCATTACATAAAGATTAATAGAAAAAAACTCACCTGGAAATAAACTAAGTAAGGTCAGTATCCAATTGGAAACGATCCCACCAGAATCTCCAGTAAAAAGCATACGTCTTTCCAATAACAGTAATTTAAATAGGCACAATGCATCACGTTTGTATACACGAACAAAGTTGGATACATTCAGATTACAAAACAAAGCATCTGTAGAAAAAAAAAGAAAAACCAAGTAGACACAATATCACAAAGCACCAAAACAGTAAATGCAACTGAAGAAAGCAAAAGGTTGCTTTAATTAAATAGTTATTACATTCAGACACAATTGACCGCACGAGTGTTATAAAGATGTAGGCTTCCAGTCGTATTTAAAACTGGTATAACATGAGTCGGATATGTAGTCATTACATTAAGGTTCATCAAAATAAAATACGTGCTGTGAGTTAATAAACAAGTGATATAAATGAAGACACATAATAAAGTAATCTGGTAATGGAAAACTTCATACTGAGTTTAGCTAGTACTTATACAAATTTAATGATAGTAGCAACAAATCGCTTTTATTTTCATATCGTATAATAATCGAAATGTTGACTAAACGACAAAGCATACATTGGTCGGAATTCCTTATAAAACGTAAACTTGCAAACGGTAAGGGAAACAGGGTAACTTTCATTTTAGCAGTGGAAAATTTCGTTTTGAATCCTTAAGATTCAGTAAAAATACTGACATCAGTCGTTTATAATGAACTCTCGATAATGTACAAATATACAGGAGATTCAGACCTCGGATTAAGAAAAGAAACTAATATTTATCCGATGCGGTAACGCTAGTGCACGATTGGCAATCATGAAAATAGAAATCATTTAGATTTCAACTTCATCATGGTAATTTTCATAGATATAGATATATGTACTATGGTTGTGCAGTTACCTTTGCAAAAATTCATTGTACTTAGAAACGGATGCAATATGTACATATTCTGCTGAAAACTTTAAAATATACAGAAATTAGACGGGAATTGACAGATTACAGATTTCACCTTTTAAAGGTTTTTTTTATTTTTGAAGGAAACATGAGATAGGAGTGACGATTAAAATTTTTAAGCATAAGTTATGGGCCGTTTAAGGTAAGTTAAAAAACGCCTAAGTGATAAAATGGTCCAGGTTTCCCAAAAATGCGTTATTAATGAACCCAAAAGTAGTTACTACTCAATTCCCCTACTCCCTTCAACTTTCATCATTTCATCAATCTGAAGTTGTATCACCCAAACCACAAAAGTAAACACAAATTAATGAGTCAACGGTCGATCACTTAAGGATTAAAAACTCTAACTAATTAAACAGGAAACGTATCGAATATGTTAACATACCTTGGTAAGATACTGGATCATTTAAGACGTTTTCTACCAGAAGACTTAGTTCTCCAAAAGAACTCCGCAAACTTTCCTGAGTGAAACCTTTCTTCGTAAACAGGGAATCAGTTATTTTTGTGAGATGATGAGCGATAAAGCCAAAAAGCGGCTAGAGACAAAACACGCCAAAGAATAGTTTCAAACAGTTAAACAGTTGACAATGTGTTGAAAAATTATATTAAACCTGCTGAGTAACCAAAATTAGTAAAGACTAAGTTATGGTTTATTGTTTCGAGGTGAGAAATATCCTTTTAAGCAAAAGCAGGGGTTTATTATACCAGCCATGTAAAATAACATTCTAAATGAGTACTACAGTTATCACTAATAAGAAATGTACGTACTCTAAAAAGGAGAAAATAACTAGTCGGAATGAGGACTGTTATTACTTTTACACTGCTAGTAGTTCAATTGCATCAACTGGTAAAATTAATATGTAACATAGATGGCACAAAACTACATACTCTAAACAGATTGGATCTCAGTGACAGAGTCGACAGACTCTGTGGTAACCAAATGAAACCGTTTATTGATTTTCTTCAGGAAAAAAGAAATTACAAGATGTCCGGTCACCTTAAAAGTAAATGAGAAGTCAGTATCTGTCTATGAGATAGATTGTAATAATGTAGTGAACGTTTGTTTCGCAATGATCATCATAGAAGCTTCTTTATACACATTAAACAGGTGGACACATCGACTCCCTAACTTCAATAAAGTAAAGCCAATATTTACGTAAGTGTATTGATAAAGTTACTATATCAAGTTGAACCAGTTAAAATTAGATTAGTTACCACACAAAACTTACAAATCTAGATAGCACAACTAAACTTTTCTGCACAGTATTTCGAGTTATTTCAGGGTTCGGCTGAACGTATGACTGAAAATTAAAAATGTTATAATCTCTCAAAAGCACGTTTACAATAAATTTATGATTAAAAAGTGTAATTTCTAATTAGACTAGATATTTAATCTTGTAATAAGGTCAACATTCACATTGAGAGATTTTAGTGATTAAATTCATACATCAACGAATTTGAACACAGCATGCAATAGAAGCGACACTATCTAATAGCATAAGAAGTACCCACGCACAATCCTCCTCTTAAAACAAAAATAAGGAAGCCATTTGTGGAAATTCGTTCATAGCTTAGGTAGTTGACTTCCAGTTTTAGTCTCAGGATTGCATCCCACTCCACTTACTTGAGCCTGGGCATCCCTCAAACAATGTATGGTTCAAAGCCTCGTGCACAGAAAATTTGCTCAAAGAAAATGAGTTCTAACTGGACAATAACGTGAATATGTGAAATCTATATCTATATCATCAAGAGATTTTAGACTGAAAACTAAGTGGCTTTTGCTTTGAATCCTAACGCGAATGAACTTCACCTATCAACTCCAATAATCACTTTGCTAGGACGCACTTCAAACTCAGTCAAGAAAGATGGTATAACTAGTAATGCCCGGCAGTTCCATACGACGGTTCTAATTACGGGACACTTTAGCAACATGACTAAAACTGGCGGTGTTGAAAAATATTATTATTCCTCTGGATTCTGACAGTAATACATGGTCCCAAAAACTTTGGTGTAATATCTTAAAAAAGCGCCTACAACTAAAAGATATGAAGTATTGCAGTAAACATGGTTATAAAAAATCCTAAAACAAGTAAAGGTAGAATATTACCAACACCAGGTGGTAATCTAAACCTGAAACACTTGGAACACCCAGAAGTAATAACAGTTCTTTTCAAATTGAAAAAAATATTTCAGCAGACAACTATGATTGAAATATCTGGAACTCACAGCTGAATCTGCTTGTCTATAGCACGCAACACCAAAAACAGTGTCGTCTTTCTTCTCAGTGGAAGGCAAAGTAAAATACGTACAATCTACGACAATTGAACAAGCTTAGTATGTCACAAACCTCTGACGTAATTATGAGCACCATCTGCGATTGCTAAAGAAGGCAAATGACGCCAAGGACGAGGTAATTGGTGTACTTCAGATTGCTCTTTATCATATAATGAAGGATAAACGAGCTCAACCTAGTGAAAAATTTCCCCAAAAAAGGTAGCTACATACCACTGACCCCTTTCTGTGATGAAATCCGATAAGAATGATGTTCAATACACCGTTGGAATTTTGCATATCTACAAGGTCACATCTCATATTGAGCTCGGTGCAACTATCAACAGTTTGCCCATTGAGTATTCGCGTGGTTTGATGAAATATTGGAAATCAAATCACTTTCATTATCATATTTATTCAGAATAGTTTTCAAATTGCAATCCGTAACCGTGTAGTTGTCTGTTAGCTAGGTAAATCACAGTGAAACAGATACGTCTGATTAACGTTTCAAGCTTGATTTATAATGAACAGTAATGTAAGCTGTATGTTCGTATAAAAACTAATAGCTTCTCATAATTTATTCCTGCTACTCCTGAATGCTTTCTAATTGCAGGGAAAAATTAACAAGTTGGCAGGAGATATAATGAAGATAGGGTTCAGTTGAACATAGGGGAAACATAAGTGATGAGGATACGGAACCAACGACAGTAAGCCTCAGCCGCTATCGACGGGGAATATCAAAAGGAGATCATCTGTTCAACTTGCCTAGGCATCATCGTTTCAACTACAGGACACATGCATGAGGATGTCAAAGACAGACAGCTTCAGGAAAGCGAAAAACAGGTTTGTAGCGTAGAACGATTACTCGAAATTAGTAGCCACAGCATTCATCACTATCATTCATCATCATCAATATGTATCGTAATACCCATGAACGTCACCATCCTCAGCCTCTAAACTCATAAGCAACATCTTATTTCGCAATATATGCTCGGTTAACAATATAGCGATACATCGAGACATGACTGTTAATCCTTGGATGGGCTAGAACTTTATTGACTCTAGAACGTTTGCCAGATAGATAAAACAACTTTCTACAACCAATCAAGTTCTTCAACTTTAAACCGAAATTCACTGAATTTAAAGTAGTCAACTCGTACTCTTATGGAGCAAGTTGGTAGTATTTTAAAGTGCATCGAGTGCTACTTACCATGTTGTTCACCCTAATGGTGAATCAAACAAATTATGGCTGAACCCAGCGAAAAATACTCGCATTTCTCGCGCTCCCACTGATCGTTTAGGTATGTGATGATCTTAAACTCAGTGGATGTTCATTTTTTCTGCTCCAGGTTTTATTATAGAATCTTACATTATTGGGGCTTGTGATGCTCAAGAAAACCAGTCATTCACGCTGCCTAAAGGACTTTGGCTATAAATAACAACCAAAATAGTTGCGTGTCCATCCAGCCTATGAGACCTGTGCTCTTGCCATATCATCTGTCGACTCCTTGGTCAGGCCCACCTAACCTGTTGGCAAAGCTGTTCATAACACAGCCCCAACTGGCGAAAGGAGAAAATAGCTCATGGCTGCTCGAAGGTGTATTTATTAGCGATGATGCAAACAGATTATACTGATACAAAGTCACACCACACAGCCGCTGCTGACCTTTTGTCCCTTGGAAATTATACTGACTACCATGTTTTGCAATCTGCAAGCATCAAAAAATTGATCCCGGACGGTAAAACGGCCGAGGTGCGGTTGGCTTGAAGGACTTATTTGACCCCCTGCAACAACTTTGTGGTTTTCGTGTAAGCGAGCCTACGAAACTTTGAATGACAGTTCATACAAGACGAAGCTAGCGACTGATAATTAATACTTGCTCAAAGTAAAATTAGTAGGTGAATGAGGTTTACAGAAACTTGGAAGTGTGATGTATTCATATTTGGTTATCATCGTCTCCGGTGATGTGTCTTCTTCTTTATATTCACGGCGCTGGCACCTGAGACATCTTATGACGGTGAACATAAGCAGTGACCGTGTATGTGGCTCCTACTTATGTATTTGTGATCTTTCTTCTGCAACTGCAACATCAAACTAACTAGCAAATATTAGCAACCCAGACAAAATCTCCTCCTTAAATATTTGATCATGTGATCTTTGAAAGTGGGTTTTCAGTGCACAGTAGACAAGCGCTAACTAACTGCATTTTGCTTCGTCTTAAACGTATTTATTACATCTAAGTGCTTTCTACATTGATTTTTGCCATTAAACTTACTTCTCAGGGGGGTACGTATTGACAGTTTTGCTGAAATGTTTTACTTTTTTGTAGTCTGGCAACTCTATCTTCTATTCGAAACAATTTTCGGCATTTGACTCTTGCTCATATTTCACTTGCCGGAATAACAAAAGTCTGGTTAGTGCTAATATGATGCCAGGATTAATGACTCTTGGTATATACACGCAACTGAATAAAGTGTTTGGTCCACAAAGCCAAAGAAATCTGCTCTGATGAATGTCCAAATGAACAGCTCACTATTATGAAATGAATACTCGATGAAAATGACTACCCAAAGGAATTCATTGACAAGAGTATGAATCTAAGGCAAACGCAAGCTAAACTACCAGCAGTTATGAAAAAGAACTTGTTCATAAAACTTGGTCATCAGTGGTAATACCAGTGAAATAAAAACGTAACGTTTGAGGAATGTGGTTAAAAGAGCATTCAGCGTCTCTGAAGTACACTGTCCTTTCACCACCACTTTCGGGAGCTAGAGATAAAATCCCTAATTCTACCTTTTTCATGTATATCTAACTATCTGACCTTCCCCCTACACAGGGCTTTACAGGCTTAAGGTATTGACTTCACGGATAGTTCGAGGTATACTAACGCAAGATCTGACACCCACAACTCCTATAGTATTCGTTCTGAGTAGACCAAAGGCAAAGCAAAACCCCAGAGTTGATCGTCCAAATTACGAGTTAAATTTCGGGACTGAATCGGAGTGCGAGATGATTGCTTAACTAGCTAGTGATCGTGGACGAACGTAACACGACGGCATGCCAAATGGTGTGGATGCTTGACCGGAAGCCTCCAGCTAAACAAGTTGACTTAAACAGAGAAGGTCAGCATCCAATATTCAGTGATGAATGCTGTTGCCAAAAATTCTGGGGAATTACCTACCGCTACAGGACGTACAAATAGACATGTTTCTTATAGGCATTCAGACAAATTAATAGTGTCATAGAAATCTGTTTATCTACGAGTCTTCTCATCTCCCTCAATTTTTTCCACTAAAATGCGATTAAGCGTTCAGGTCAGTTCTGAAACGAGTGTCAGTTTTTCCTCTCGTTCCAGTTTCTCCTCCACTTTAGCTCACAATCCAGAAACAGGCAAAACAGTATGTGTCAAAATCAAATTCATTTGAAGAAACATAAATATCATCGTCATTCATTTCAGCATGAGTGACATCAGGCAAAGATCCAGGTAAAACTACATTGTCCATATTAGTCCAGTTTTCTGGTCCCTATGCATCCGCCGTTTCAAGCAGTTTTAGATTTCCGCTCGCCAGACGTTTTTAGGAGCCGAGCTTCAAATGAATAATTCAAGGTTGCAGAACATTCCACAGGAAATGGCCTAGCAGTCACGTTGAAGAACTTTGTTTAATAGTCAAATAGGCAGATAACTTGCAGCGAAGACAGAATCTCGCAGAGTTTAACGTAATGGGCAAGGCAAAAGATTAATTAGATTCAGATAAAGCTGTATGCAAATCTAAACTCTGAGGACTCCAAAATTATTTCCGATGGATGCGTGAAGTATATACATTACAAACCTTCAGTTTCGCACCTATCCGGATACTGAATACAAGCATATAGTGACTTGATAAAATGACAGACGGCTGTCAAAGAGTGAATTCAGCCAGGTTATATGCTACAGACGAAGATGAACAATAAGTTGTCTTATCCACGTAAGAATGAGGAATAAGGTCTAAAGCATAATGCTGATCAGCAGATATGGTTGTAGTCACAAATGTGAATCGCTCCGATTTGTAGGACAGCAACATGCATTTTTTGACAGCTCGAGTATTAAACATTAGTCTGGACCCTCAACAAAAAAATAATAAGGGTTGTACAGATCTAAATGATAAAAAACGTGCTTTGGCTCCTACCATCTACAAGCCTGTCCAGCTTCTTGTCAAGATGCTACCCATTGGGCCCTACAGAAATTCGTGAGACAGGTCAGCTTGTTTTACGGCTTCTAATTTTCCAGATCTTTGAATTCACTCCTCACTTAAATATCACTTACCTACCTCACAATAATCTTTTTATTTACGCACTATTATACTCTACTTTATGTTAACTACCTAGGCTATTGTCAAAGCTAAAACTTTCTTATTGTTCATATTTCCTGCTTGGCCAAAGTTTAGTTGCTTTGATTGAAAACACAACAACACCAATGTTTGAACAAAGCTATATCTTCATCGAAAACATCATAGTTTCCATGCTCACATCAATATGATAAGCATTAAACATTGCAAATGTATACTATCATTTCAAGTACTATAATAATAATGTATATTTTCATATAAACATAAATTTACATGAAAATGCATGCCATTTTTACAGGCACGATCAAGCATGATATAATGTCAAATAGTAGATTGTCTACAAGTTAATAATGTTTGAACAGCTAAATATTTGATATGTATATAAATACACTCATTGTCTGACCCAGGTCGTATGATTATTGAATTGTACAGTAGTCCTCCAGGTTGCGCGGAAAAATCGACTTCGTTTCGTTTTCAACCCGTGTTTTTAGAAAGACGCTATAGTCAGTTTCACGGTCATGTAGCGGTAAATAGTTCCCCAAAATTATTAACCACACCAATCATCACTCAA